>CANSZD010001866.1:670000-809110 GCA_947648045.1 Beta corolliflora | reverse complement strand
GTGATAGTTGAATTATTTTCGCCATATTAATCTTATTAATAATTCCTCCATTCTTAAATACGTGTTACATGACATGAGTAACCGACACTATTTATCAACTAACTTTGAATTTGTTTTTTTTGCTATTATTATATAAAGAAAACATAATCATGTGATCTTGTTAGATTCTTCCTCGCCGTATACTTTCAAAATATCAACTTTTTATAAATTTAAAATTGTGAATAATTAAAGATATTAATTATCAAAGAAGCTACTTTTGGTTACGTGAAATGTGATTGAAAATTAGAGAAAATAAAAAATAGGAGTTAGTAGGAGAATTTACGTTGCATTTAAGGACTTCAAATTAGTAGCTTGTTCCAAGTATTAATGCTTGTGGCATAGGTTTCCTATTGATAATTGCATGTTTAGTAACTTCTAAGGTAAGTAATCGAGAGTAGTGGGAATGATGATTGGTTACTTTTGTGAATATCAAGATGAGCTAGCATTATTTTTTGTATCCCAGAAAGTAAAAAATCAGCTAAATACATGATATATATATATTTGCCTATCAATACATAGGGAGTAGTATACAAACTTTTCCAAGAAGATTTGTTATCACCTTATTTGGCCCAGTTATTTTTATGCCTTCCAAATCCTTCTATATTATGGATGCTTGCGGTAATTTGGTTTTGCAAAATTAAACTTATCTCAATTTCTTTACTAATCATTTAATTTTGCATCATTTCAAAAAAAAAAATAATTAAAAGCAAGCTTTTCATATTGACATCTTTAAATGATCAAGTACTTATATCCTTATTATTACCACAACTATAAAAAGGATGATTATATTTCTTAATACTTAGCTTCTCATTTGTATTCCAAAAAAAGGTTACAACATGTTAATTGAGTGAAACAATTTTTTTATAAACGGATGCAACCAATAACTTAAATACACATCTACTTAAATAGACGGTAAATAATTAGTACCAATAATAAGAAATGTTATTTGGTTCTCCACATTCAAGTTGGCAACTCTTAAACTCGTTGTTCTCCGTCGCCTTGCAACCCCTCTTTCCCAAAACTTACTCGTCCTTTTAGAGAGATCTTCAAAGAAAAAACAAAATATTAGTTTTGGTTGCAGAAACGAAGGCTAAGCATACTTAGAATAAAGAATCGGCACTCAGTGGAAAACGAGGGAAGGGCCGCTAACGCAGCCTTCCTGCATGAAGGGTCAGTAGCTTTCAAGTAAAGCGCAGCTCTTTAGCGAAGGGACGAGGTTAGCCGAAAACTACAACCCTTGTGGAGCACGGCGAGGGCCGTGGTTTTCAAGGAAATCGCCGCCCTTTTATCAAGGGTGCGTATTAGCTCAAAAACGTAGATCCTTCGTGGGAGGGCCGTGCTTATCACTAACCGCAGCCCTCTTTATCATTAATTCGCTGGCTTTTTTATTTCATGTGGGCTTTCAAGTTCAATACTCGCCGCGTTAGGGCTCGGCGTTCGAAAAATAAAATCTCACGAACTCCTCCTCTCCCTCATTTTCTCTCCTCTCTCCTCATTCCTTCTCTCTCCTTTATCTCCTCCATTTTCATCTTCCATTTCTCTCTCACTCGTCCTCCTTCTTCTCCTTCCTCTACTCCGTTTTTTTTGATGTCGCTCCGGCGGCGACTTGGTCGTGTTCCCGCTACCACCGGTGCCGGTGTTGGTTGTTCTTAGTCCCCGTTTCTTTTCTCCGCTCGCGGCTGCGGATGCCGGGCTGCACGAGCTTTGCTGGTGCTTACGCGGCTTCGATGGGGTTTCCTCGCCGGGGGGCCAACTCTTCCACTCATCTCATCCTCGGCGTCCGCTCATCTCTTCCTCGTCGTCGAACTCCGCTTAGCAACGACAACAACAAGTGATAATTTTTTCGTTTTTTGCATCTATAATTTCTGATCTTTGTTTTGATTAATGTTCATGTAATTTCGCATCTATAATTTCTTCTCTTTTTGTATTTTCGTTTCGCCTTTCTTTTCTCATTTTCGTCGCTTTTTTTACTGTAAATTTCAGCACCGTTCTTGTTAATATATAATTTCGTTTTTTTTATTTTCATTCGTTCTTGCTGATATATAAATTAAGTTTTTTATTTTTTGTTCTTTTTTAATAGTTAGTGCCGTAAATTGTTCTTGCTTTTATGACCGTAAATTGTAATTTGATAGTTTCCAACATTGCTAATAAATAATTTCGCTTTCGCTTTTGTTTGTTTTTTTATTGTAAATTTGCCTAATTTGCGCTGTTGATTCGTTTTTGATTTCCTCCTCCCCGTTGTAAATTTCCTTGATATATTTAGAAGTAAAATGCCAAAAAAATTATTTTTTGTAAGGTCAAAAAAGGGTCATGGGTTATGGATGAAAACCGGCAGCTCTTGGGCCAACGAGGGGCCGCGCTGGCTTTAAACCGCAGCCCTCGTTGTGAAGGGGTCAGGTATGAACGCAGAGCCCTTCACTTTTAGTGAAGGCCAGCACAGGCAAGGGCCGCCTAAGAAAAACGCACCCCTTAGTACACATTTTGAATGCCGCATCCCGCGTTCCACTCCACTAAGGTGGTGATAGTTGAATTATTTTCGCCCATATTAATCTTATTAATAATTCCTCCATTCTTAAAAAAATACGTGTTACGATGAGTAATCGACACTATTTATCAACTAACTTTGAATTTGTTTTTTTGCTATTATATAAAGAAAAACATAATCAAGCGATCTTGTTGGATTCTCTCTCGCCGTATAATTTCAAAATATCAACTTTTTATAAATTTAAAATTGTGAATAATTAAAGATATTAATTATCAAAGAAGCGCATTTTGGTTACGTGAAAATGTGATTGAAAAAAATTCGGCGAAAAATAAAAAATAGGAGTTAGAGGGAGAATTTACGTTGCATTAAAGGACTTTAAATTAGTAGCCTGCTCCAAGTATTAATGCTTGTGGCTACAGGTGGTTTCCGCCAGTAGATAATTGCCTGTGGAAGTGCTTAGCAACTTCTATGTAAGTAATCGAGAGGAGTGATGAAGAGATTGGTTACTTTGTGAATGAAATCAAATAAGTAAGATGAAGTAGTATTATTTTTGTATCCTAGAAAGTAAAAAATCAGCTAAATACATGATATTCGCCTATCAATACATAGGAGTAGTATACAAACTTTCCCAAAGTAAAGAAAGATTTGTTATCACCTTATTTGGCCCGTAGTTTTTTTTTTATGCCTTCCAAATCCTTCCCTATATTATGGATGCTTGCGAAAAATTTTTGGTTTTGCAAAATTGGAACCTTTATTCTGTAATTTCCTTTACTAATCATTTAATTTTGCATCATTTCAAAAAAAAATTAAAAGCAAGTTTTTCATATTGACATCTTAAATGATCAAGTACTTATATCCTTATTATTACCACAACTATAAAAATGCGATTTGATTATATTTCTCAATAATTAGTCATTTGTATTCCAAAAAGGTTACAACATGTTAATCGAGTGAAACAAATTTTTTTATAACGATGAACTAATAATTCGAATACATCTACTTAAATACGAAATAATTAGTACCAATAAGAAATGTTATTTGGTTCTCCACATTCAAGTTGGCAACTCTTAAACTCGTTGTTCTCTGGGCGCTCTTACAACCCCTCCTTTCCTTAAAACTTACTCTAATCCTTTAGAGATCTTCTAAAGCAAAACAAAAATATTAGTTTTATTTGTGAAATGAAGGCTAAGCAAAACCTGAGAATAAAGAATTGGCACTAGTGGAAAAATGCAAGGGTCAAGGTTAACGCAGCTCTCTTCGTGTATGAAGGGCTTAGCTTACAGTAAAGCGCAGCCTTTAGTGAAGGGCCGAGGTTAGTCGAAACCACAACTTTGTATAAGCATTTAAGGGCCGTTGCTAAGGAAATCGCTGCTTTATCGAAGGACGAAGTTAGCCCAAAAACGCAGCCTTCGTGTGGAGGGCAGCGCTTTCTAACTGCCCTTTATCATTAATTCTGCTGGCTTTTTTTATTTCGATGTGGGCTTTAAGTTCAATACTGAATACTCGCCGCGGCTAGGGTTTGGCGTTCAAAAATAAAATCAAAATCTCACGAACTCCTCCCTCTCCCTCATTCTCTCTCTCTCTCCTTTATTCTCTCTCCTTTTACCTCCTCCAGACATTTTCATCTTCCCATTTCTCTACTCTCCGGGCCGTCCTCCTTCTCCTTCCTCTACCGGTTTCTGTCGTTCTTTTGATGTCGCCTCTGCGGCGCACTTTGTCAGTGTTCCCTGCCACCACCGGCCGTTGCTGGCTGTTCTTAATCCCGTTTTCTTCCTCCTCCGCTTCGTGATGCCGCCGCCACGAGTTTTTGCTGGTGTTGCCGCGCCCGATGGGGTTTCCGCGTCGCCGAACTCTTCCACTCATCTCATCCCTGCCGTCCGTCGCTCATCTCTTCCTCGCCAAGTCGAACTCCGCTTAAGCAACGGCAAACAACAAGTGATAATTTTTCGTTTTTCCGATCTATAATTTCTCGATCTTGCGTTTAACGATTAATGTTCATGTAATTTCGCATCTATAATTTCTTCTCTTTTGTGGCCTTCTGCCGTTCGCTTTTTTTCATTTTCGTACGTTTTTTTTGCATCGTAAGAATTTCGAATTGCTCTTGTTGATATATAATTTTGTTTTATTTCTTTCTATCATTCGTTCTTGTTGATATATAATTAAGTTTTTTTTATTTTTTGTTCTTTTAATGGTTAGTGCCGTAAATTGTTCTTGTTTTTTATGACCGTAAATTGTAATTTGATATTCTTGCTGATTGTTAATAAATAATTTCGTTTCGTTTTGTTTGTTTTTTATTGTAAATTTCGGCTAATTTATGTTGTTGATTCGTTTTTTGATTTTCCTCGTTGTAAATTTCTTGATATATTTAGAAGTAAAATGCCAAAAAAATATTTTTTTTGGGGTCAAAAGGGTCGCGGTTATGGTCAAAACGCAGCCTTCTTCGGACAATGAAGGGCTCCTGCGTTGCCTAAAACTGCAATTCCCTCGTGAAGGGGTGCGGTTGAAACGCAGCCCCTTCACTTTGGGCGAAGGGCTGTATTTCGAAGGCGCCGCCGGGAAAAAACGCACCCTTAGTAATGCTTTGACCGCATCCCATGCGTTTCTCTCCACTAGTGTGGTGATAGTTGAGATTATTTTCACCTATATTAATCTTATTAATAATTCCTCCATTCTCAAATACGTGTTACGATGAGTAACTCCACTAATTTTATCAACTAATTTTGAATTTGTTTTTTTGCTATTATATAAAGAAAAAACATAATCAAGCGGGATCTTGTTAGATTCTTTCGCCAGTATACTTTCAAAATATCAACTTTTTATAAATTTAAAATTGTGAATAATTAAAGATATTAATTATCAAAGGAGTGCATTTTGGTTACGTGAAAATGTGATTGAAAATTAGAGAAAATAAAAAATAGGAGTTAGTGGGAGAATTTACGTTGCAGATTAAGGACTTCAAATTAGTAGCTTGTTCCAAGTATTAATGCTTGTGGCATAGGCTTCTCGTATTGATAATTGCATGTTTAGTAAGTAACTTCTATGTAAGTAATCGAGAGTAGGGAATGATGATTGGTTACTTTTATGAGTGGATCAAGCAAGATGCTGAAGTAGTATTATTTTTGTATCTCTGAGAAAGTAAAAACTCAACACTAAATACATGACATATTTGCCAGGTTTATCAATACATAAGGAGTAGTATACAAACTTTTCCAAAGAAAGATTTGTTATCACCTTATTTGGCCCAGGTTATTTTTTATGCCTTCAAAATCCTTCTATATTGCGGATGCTTGCGGTGGCGGCCTTCTGTTTTGCAAAATTAAACTTTATCTCGTAATTTCTTTACTAATCATTTAATTTTGCATCATTTCAAAAAAAAAATTAAAAGCAAGTTTTTCATATTGACATCTTAAATGATCAAGTACTTATATCCTTATTATTACCACAACTATAAAAATGCGATTTGATTATATTTCTCAATAATTAGTCATTTGTATTCCAAAAAAGGTTAAGCCAAACATGTTAATCGAGTGAAACAATTTTTTTATAACGATGAACTAATAATTCGAATACATCTACTTAAATACGAAATAATTAGTACCAATAAGAAATGTTATTTGGTCTCTCCACATTCGGGTGGGCAACCTAAACTCGTTGTTCTCGCCGCCTTACAACCCCTCTTTCCCAAAACTTACTCTCGCTCCTTTAGAGATCTTCTAAAGCAAAACAAAATATTAGTTTTATTTGCGAAATGAAGGCTAAGGTACTTAGGAATAAAGAATTAGCACTAGTAAAAAAATGTGGTGGCTGCGTTAACGGCAGTCCTTCTGTATGAAGGGTTTCATGAAGCCAAGAAAGCGCACAAATTTCTTAAAGTGAAGGGCCGAGGTTAGTCGAAACCACAACCCTTTATACAAGACGAAGGGGCCGCGGTTTTAAGGAAATCGCTGTTTTTATCGAAGGGCTGTGGCAAACCCAAAAAACGCAGCTCTCTTTCGGGAGGGTCAGCGTTTAAGGTATACAACGCAGCCCCTTTATCATTAATTCGCGGGCTTTTTATTTTCACGTGGGCTTTCAAGTTCAATACTCACGCGGCCGGTGGCTCGCGTTCGAAAATAAAAAATCCTACGAACTCCCTCCCTCCCTCATTCTCTCTCCCCTCTCTCTCCCTCATTCTCTCCTCCTTTTATCTCCTCCATTTTCATCTTCCATTTCTCTCTGACTCGTCCTCCTCCTTCTCCTTTCCCTACCTGTCGTTCCTTGATGTCGCTTACGCGTGACTTTGTCGTGTTCCCGCTACCACCAAGGCAGCACTGGGCCGTTCTTAGTCCCGTTTCTTTCTCCTCCGCTTCGTGGATGCCGCCGCCACGAGTTTTGTTGGTGTTGCCGTCGCTTCGAAGGGTTTCCTCGCCGCGCCGAATCCCCTTCTTTCCACTCATCTCATCCTCGTCGTCCGCTCATCTCTTCCTCGTCGTCGAACTCCGCTTAAGCAACGACAACAACAAGTGATAATTTTTCGCTTTTTCGATATCTATAATTTCTCGATCTTTGTTTTGATTAATGTTCATGTAATTTCGGATCTATAATTTCTTCTCTTTTGTATTTTCGTCGCTTTTTTCATTTTCGTCGTTTTTTTTGCACCGTGGAATTTCGAATTGTTGTTATATAATTTCGTTTTTTTTATTTTCATTCCGTTCTGTTGATATATAATTAAGTTTTTTTATTTTTTGTTCTTTTTAATAGTTAGTGCCGGAAATTGCTCTGCTTTTTATGACCGTAAATTGTAATTTGATATTCTTGTTGATTGTTAATAAATAATTTCAGCTTTCGCTTTGTTTGCTTTTTTTATTGTAAATTTGCTAATTTAGGTTGGTTGAGTCGCTTTTTGATTTCTCCCCTCTTATAAATTTCTTGATATATTTAGAAGTAAAAATGCCAAAAAAAAAAAAAAATTATTTTTTTGGGGGTCAATGAGGGCCGAGGCTATGGTCAAAACTGCAGCCCCTTTGTACAATGAAGGGCAAGGCGTTTTGGGCTTCCAAACCGGCCCCTTCGTTGTGAAGGGTCAAGGTACGAACGCAGCTCTTCACTTTTAGCGAAGGGCCAGCACGAGGAAGGGTCATTGGCGACAGTGGCCCGCACCCCTTAGGGTAATAAACGGTTTGCCGCACCGCATCCCATGCGTTTCTCCACTAGTGTGGGGTAGGGGTGGGTGATAGCTTGAATTATTTCCGCCCATATTAATCTTATTAATAATTCCTCCATTCTTAAATACGGCTTACGACGAGTAAGAACGACACACTATTTATCAACTAACTTTGAATTGTTTTTTTGCTATTATATAAAAGAAAAACATAATCAAGTGGGATCTTGTTAGATTCTTCTTTGTATACTTTCAAAATATCAACTTTTTATAAATTTAAAATTGTAGAATAATTAAAGATATTAAATTATCAAAGAAGACGCGATTTTGGTTACGCGAAAATGTGATTGAAAATTAGAGAAAATAAAAAAATAGGAGTAGAGGAGAATTTACGTTGCATTTAAGGACTTCAAATTAGTAGCTTGTTCCAAGTATTAATGCTTGGGCATAGGTTTCCCCATTGATAATTGCATGTTTGGGGGTAACTTCTATGAGCTAAATCGAGAGAGTAGGAATGATGATTGGTTACTTTTGTGAATGAATCAAGTAAGATGTGAAGTAGCATTATTTTTGTATCCTAGAAAGTAAAAAAAATTAGCTAAATACATGATATTTGCCTATCAATACATAGGAGAAGTATACAAACTTCTTAGTAAAGATTTATTATCACCTTATTTGGCGGCGTAGTTATTTTTTTTATGCCCCAAAATCCCTTCATATTCATGGATGCTTCATAAAAAATTTTGGTTTTGCAAAAATTAAACTTTATCTCAATTTCTTTACTAATCATTTAATTTTGCATCATTTCAAAAAAAATTAAAAGCAAGTTTTTCATATCGACAATCTTAAAATGATCAAGTACTTATATCCTTATTATTACCACAACTATAAAAATGCATTTGATTATATTTCTCTCTAATAATTAGTCATTTGTATTCCAAAAAAAAGTTACAAACATGTTAATTGAGTGAAACAATTTTTATAACGATGAACTAATAATCTCGAATACATCTACTTAAATACGAAATAATTAGTACCAATAAGAAATGTTATTTGGTTCTCCACATTCAAGTTGGCAACTCTAAACTCGTTGTTCTCGTCGCGCCTACAACCCCTTTCCCAAAACTTACTCCCGCCTCCTTTAGAGAGATCTCTAAAGCAAAATCATAATATTAGTCTTTATTTCCGAAATGAAGGCTAAGCAAAATTAGAATAAAGAATTGGCACTAGTGGAAAAAATGCAAGGGCCGCGTTAACGCAAGCCCCGTTCAGGTAGTGAAGGGCCGCAGCTTTTCAAGTAAAGAGCAGTTCTTTTAGTGAAGGGCCGAGGTTAGTACGAAACCACAACCCTTGTGTACATTTGGCGATATAGCGGTTTTCAAGGAAATCGCCGCCCTTTATCGAAGGGCCGCAAGGACTCAAAAACGTCACCTCTTCGTGGAGGGCTTCTGTGCTTAACCACAGCTCTTTATCTGATTACACCGCGGGCTTTTTTATTTTGATGAGGGCTTTCAAGCTCAATACTGGGCCGCGTTAGGGTGTGGCCGTGCTCGAAAATAAAATCTCAGCCGAACTCCTCCCTCTCCCTCATTCTCTCTCCCTCTCTCTCCCTCATTCTCTCTCTTCTTTATCTCCTCCATTTTCATCTTCCATTTCTCTCACTCGCCGGTCCCTTCCTTCTCCTTCCTTCCTACCGCTCTTTTTTGATGTCGTTTCCGCCGCGACTTTGTCGCCCAGGTTCCCGCTACCACCTGCAATTGGTTTCCGGGTAGTAAATTAATCCTGTTTTCTTTCCTCCTCGCCGTGGATGCCGTCGCATTGAGCTTTGGTCGTGTTGCCGCCGTCGATGGGGTTTCGCCACTGAACCTTCTTCCACTCATCTCATCCTCGTCGTCCGCTCATCTCTTCCTCTGTGGGCGAACTCCGCTTAAGCAACGACAACAACAAGTGATAATTTTTCGTTTTCAGATCTATAATTTCTTGATCTTTGTTTTGATTAATGTTCATGTAATTTCAGATCTATAATTTCTCCCGTATTTTCGTCCGCTTTTTTTCATTTCACGTCGCTTTTTCTTAATGTAAAATTTACTTGCTCTTGTTGATATATAATTTCGTTTTTTTTATTTTCATTCGTTCTTGTTGATATATAATTAAGTTTTTATTTTTTTGTTCTTTTAATAGTTAGTACGAAATTGTTCTTGTTTTTTATGACCTGAATTGTAATTTGATATTCTTGTTGATTGTTAATAAATAATTTCGTTTTGCTTTTGTTTGTTTTTTTTACGGGTAAATTTCGCTAATTTATGTTGTTGATTCGTTCTTTTGATTTTCCCCCGTTGTAATTCTTGATATATTTAGAAATAAAAAAAAAAAAAAAATTATTTTTTTTGGGGTCAAAAGGGTCAGCGCTTATGGTCAAAACCGGCAGCCTTTCGTACAATGAAGGGTCAGGGCTTTTGGGCCTAAAACCGCATCCCTCCCTTCGTTGTGAAGGGTCTTGGTTTGTAACGCACCCCTTCACTTTTAGTAGGGAAGGGCGCATACGGAGTGGAAGGGCCGCGGCAAAAACGCACCCTTTGGGTCATCGCTTTGACCGCATCCCAGTCCTCTCTCCACTAGTGTGGTGATAGTTGGAATTATTTTCGCCCATATTAATCTTATTAATAATTCCTCCATTCTTAAATACGTGTACGATGAGTACTTGATACTATTTATCAACTAACTTTGAATTTGTTTTTTTGCTATTATATAAAGAAAAACATAATCAAGTGGGATCTTTGTGAATTCTTCTGGTTGTATACTTTCAAAATATCAACTTTTATAAATTTAAAATTGTGAATAATTAAAGATATTAATTATCAAAGAAGCGCATTTTTGTTACGTGAAAATGTGATTGAAAATTAGAGAAAATAAAAAATAGGAGTTAGTAGGAGAATTTACGTTGCATTTAAGGACTTCAAATTAGTAGCTTGTTCCAAGTATTAATGCTTGTGGGCATAGGTTCCCATTGATAATTGCATGTTTAGTAACTTCTATGTAAGTAATCGAGAGTAAAGGAATGATGATTGAGTTACTTTTGTGAATGAATCAAGTAAGATGTGAAGTAGTATTATTTTTGTATCCTAGAAAGTAAAAAAATCAGCTAAATACATGATATTTGCCTATCAATACATAGGAGTAGTATACAAACTTTTCCAAAGAAAGATTTGTTATCACCTTATTTGGCCCAGTTATTTTTATGCCTTCCAAATCCTTCTATATTATGGATGCTTGCGAAAAATTTTTGGTTTTGCAAAATTAAACTTTATCTCGCAATTTCTTTACTAATCATTTAATTTTGCATCATTTCAAAAAAAAATTAAAAGCAAGTTTTTCATATTGACATCTTAAAATGATCAAAGTACTTATATCCTTATTATTACCACAACTATAAAAATGCGATTTGATTATATTTCTCAATAATTAGTCATTTGTATTCCAAAAAAAGGTTACAACATGTTAATTGAGTGAAACAATTTTTTATAACGATGAACTAATAATTCGAATACATCTACTTAAATACTGAAATAATTAGTACCAATAAGAAATGTTATTTGGTTCTCCACATTCAAGTTGGCAACTCTTAAACTCGTTGTTCTCTCGTGCACTTACAACCCTCTCTTTTCCCAAAACTTACTCTCGCTCCTTTAGAGATCTTCTAAAGCAAAACAAAATATTAGTTTTATTTGCGAAATGAAGGCTAAGCAAATAGAATAAAGAATTGGCACTAGTGGAAAAAAATTGCAAGGGCTGCGTTAACGCAGCCTCTTCAGGTATGAAGGGTCAGCAGCTTTCGTAAAGCGCACCCTTTTAGTGAAGGGCCGAGGTTAGTCGAAACCACAACCCTTTGCGATACAGAAGGGCCGCTGTCAAGGAAATCGTCGCCCTTTTATCGAAGGGCCTGCCGGTTAGCCCAAAAACGCAGACCCTTCGTGGAGGGCTGCAGTTTTGGGCTAACCGCAACCCCTTTATCATTAATTCGCGGGCTTTTTTATTTTGATGTGGGCTTTCAAGTTCAATACTCGTCGCGGCTTAGGGTTCGGCGTTCCGAAAATAAAATCTCACGAACTCCTCCCTCTCCCCTCATTCTCTCTCCCTCTCTCTCTCTCATTCTCTCCCTTTATCTCCTCCATTTTCATCTTCCATTTCTCTCTCTCACTCGTCCTCTTTCTCCTTCCCTCTACTGTCGTTCTTTTTGATGTCGGCCTCTGCAGGCGACTTTGTCGTGTTCCCCGCTACCACCTGCGTTGTTGGTTGTTCTTAGTCCCGTTTTCTTTCTCCTCCGTCGTGGATGCCGCTGCCACGAGGTTTGCTGGTGTTGCTCGCTGCTTCGATGGGGTTTCTTCGCCGCGCGGAACTCTTCCACTCATCTCATCCTCGTGGGTCCGCTCATCTCTTCCTCCTCGTCGCCTGAACTCCGCTTAAGGCAACGACAACAACAAGTGATAATTTTTTCGTTTCCGCATCTATAATTTCTCGATCTTTGTTTTGATTAATGTTCATGTAATTTTCGGATCTATAATTTCTTCTTTTTTGTATTTTCGTTCGCTTTTTTTCATTTTCGTTCGTTTTTCCTTTTAATTCAATTTCGACTGCTCTTGTTGATATATAATTTCGTTTTTTTTATTTTCATTCGTTCTTGTTGATATATAATTAAGTTTTTTATTTTTTGTTCTTTTTTAATAGTTAGTGCCGTAAATTGTTCTTGTTTTTATGACTTGTAAATTGTAATTTGATATTCTACATTGATTGTTAATAAATAATTTCGTTCGGCTTTTTGTTTGTTTTTTTATTGTAAATTTCGCTAATTTATGTTGTTGATTCGTTTTTGATTTTCCCCGGTTGTAAATTTCTTGATATATTTAGAAGTAAAAAAATGCCAAAAAAAAAAATATTTATTTTTTGGGGTCATGGGCTGCGGTTATGGGTCAAAACCGGCAGCCTTTTGTACAATGAAGGGCTGCGTTTTGGGCCTAAACCGCAGCCCTTTCGTTGTGAAGGGCCAAGGGTTTAAAAGCGCAGCCCTTCACTTTTAGTGAAGGGTCATTCTAGCGCAAGGGCCGCCGTAAAAACGCACCCTTGTGGGTTGGCACCGCATCCCATGCGTTTCTCTCCACTAAGGTGGTGATAGTTGAATTATTTACGCCCATATTAATCTTATTAATAATTCCCTCCATTCTTAAATACGTGTTACGATGAGTAACCGACACTATTTATCAACTAACTTTGAATTTGTTTTTTTTTGCTATTATATAAAGAAAAACATAATCAAGTGGGATCTTGTTAGATTCTTCTCGTTGTATCACTTTCAAAATATCAACTTTTTATAAATTTAAAATTGTGAATAATTAAAGATATTAATTATCAAAGAAGCGCATTTTGGTTACGTGAAAATGTGATTGAAAATTAGAGAAAATAAAAAATAGGAGTTAGTAGGAGAATTTACGTTGCATTTAAGGACTTCAAATTAGTAGCTTGTTCCAAGTATTAATGCTTGTGGCATAGGTTTCCCCATTGATAATTGCATGTTTAGTAACTTCTATGTAAGTAATCGAGAGTAGGAATGATGATTGGTTACTTTTGTGAATGAATCAAGTAAGATGTGAAGTAGTATTATTTTTGTATCCTAGAAAGTAAAAAATCAGCTAAATACATGATATTTGCCTATCAATACATAGGAGTAGTATACAAACTTTTCCGAAAAAAGATTTGTTATCACCTTATTTGGCCCAGTTTATTTTTTTATGCCTTCCAAATCCTTCTATATTATGGATGCTTACAAAATTTTGGTTTTGCAAAAAATTAAACTTTATCTGCAATTTCCTTTACTAATCATTTAATTTTGCATCATTTCAAAAAAATTAAAAGCAAGTTTTTCATATTGACATCTTAAATGATCAAGTACTTATATCCTTATTATTACCACAACTATAAAAATGCGATTTGATTATATTTCTCAATAATTAGTCATTTGTATTCCAAAAAAGGTTACAACATGTTAACTGAGTGAAACAATTTTTTTTTAAACGATGAACTAATAATTCGAATACATCTACTTAAATACGAAATAATTAGTACCAATAAGAAATGTTATTTGGTTCTCCACATTCAAGTTGGCAACTCTTAAACTCGTTGTTCTCTGCTGCCTTACAACCCCTCTTTCCCAAAACTTACTCTGCTCCTTTAGAGATCTTCTAAAGCAAAACAAAATATTAGTTTTATTTGCGAAATGAAGGCTAAGCAACTTAGAATAAAGAATTGGCACTAGTGGAAAAAAAATTAAAAGGGCTGCGTTAACGCAGCCCTTCGGTGTATGAAGGGCTGCAGTTTTCAAGTAAAGTGCAACCCCTTTTAGTGAAGGGCCGAGGTTAGTCGAAACCACAACCCTTCGTATGGACGAAGGGCTTTGCCGGTTTTCAAGGAAATCGTTGCCCTTTTATTGAAGGGTCTGCCGGTTAGCCCAAAACGCAGCCCTTCGTGGAGGGCTGCGTTTTTGGGCTAACCGCAGCCCTTTATCATTAATTCGCTGGGCTTTTTATTTTGATGTGGGCTTTCAAGTTCAATACTCAGCGCGGCTAGGGTTTGGCGTTCGAAAATAAAATCTCACGAACTCCTCCCTCTCCCTCATTCTCTCTCCTCTCTCTCCCTCATTCTCTCTCCTTTATCTCCTCCATTTTCATCTTCCATTTCTCTCTCTCACTCGCCGTCCTCCTCCTCCTTCCTCTCCTTGCCGTTCTTTTTGATGTCGCCTCTGCCGGCGACTTTGTCGTGTTCTGCTACCACCGGTCTTCGTTGTTGGTTGTTCTTAGTCCCCTTTTTCTTTCTCCTCTGCCCCGTGGATCTGCTGCCACGAGTTTTGTTGGTGTTGCTGCTGCTTCGATGGGGTTTCCTCGCCGTCGGTCGAACTCTTCCACTCATCTCATCCTCGTCGTCCGCTCATCTCTTCCTCGTCGTCGAACTCCGCTTAAGCAACGACAACAACAAGTGATAATTTTTCGTTTTTCAGATCTATAATTTCTTGATCTTTGTTTTGATTAATGTTCATGTAATTTCAGATCTATAATTTCTTCTCTTTTGTATTTTCGTTCGCTTTTTTTCATTTTCGTTCGTTTTTTTTACTGTAAATTTCGACTGTTCTTGTTGATATATAATTTCGTTTTTTTTATTTTCATTCGTTCTTGTTGATATATAATTAAGTTTTTTTATTTTTTGTTCTTTTTTAATAGTTAGTGCCGTAAATTGTTCTTGTTTTCTATGACTGTAAATTGTAATTTGATGTTCTTGTTGATTGTTAATAAATAATTTCGTTTCGTTTTGTTTGTTTTTTTATTGTAAATTTCGGCTAATTTATGTTGTTGATTCGTTTTTTTGATTTTCCTCGTTGTAAATTTCTTGATATATTTAGGAGTAAAAAAATGCCAAAAAAAAAAAAATTTATTTTGGTCAAGGTGGGTTTGGTCAAAAGGGTGCGGTTATGGTCAAAACCGCAGCCCTTTGTCAAGGCGTTTTGGCCCAAAACAAGGAAGGGCTGCGTTTTTGGGCCTAAACCGCAGCCCTTCGTTGTGAAGGGCTGCGGTTTAAAAACGCAGCCCTTCACTTTTAGTGAAGCGGTCATTACGGCGAGGCTGGCGGCAAAAACGCACCCCTTAGGGTCATTTTTGACCGCAGCCCATGCGTTTCTCTCCACTAGTGTGGTGATAGTTGAATTATTTTCGCCCATATTAATCTTATTAATAATTCCTCCATTCTTAAATACGTGTTACGATGAGTAACTGACACTATTTATCAACTAACTTTGAATTTGTTTTTTTTTGCTATTATATAAAGAAAAACATAATCAAGTGGGATCTTGTTAGATTCTTCTCGCTGTATACTTTCAAAATATCAACTTTTTATAAATTTAAAATTGTGAATAATTAAAGATATTAATTATCAAAGAAGCGTATTTTGGTTACGTGAAAATGTGATTAAAAATTAGAGAAAATAAAAAAAGGAGTTAGTAGGAGAATTTACGTTGCATTTAAGGACTTCAAATTAGTAGCTTGTTCTAAGTTTTAATGCTTGTGGCATAGGTTTCCCATTGATAATTGCATGTTTAGTAACTTCTATGTAAGTAATCGAGAGTAGGGAATGATGATTGGTTACTTTTGTGAATGAATCAAGTAAGATGTGAAGTAGTATTATTTTTGTATCCTAGAAAGTAAAAAAATCAGCTAAATACATGATATTTGCCTATCAATACATAGGGAGTAGTATACAAACTTTTCCAGTAAAGATTTAAAAAAAAATGAAAAACGTTCCCAATGTATAAACATTCCGTGAAATACATTACGTAAAATTCGATAAAATATCATGTGTTTAGCTAAAATCTCAAATATGAAGCGAAAGATTGCTGAACAAACTCACTCGCACTACTACTACTACTACTACTACTACGTAGTGGCTGCTGAATTTTCGACGAAGAATCGGCGATCGAAGATTCCTTGTCGAAAACGAGCTCACATTTCTCCAATTCTCCGCAATTTCACCGCTTCAAATGCTTCACTTGAAGCTTCATCTCTCTGTAAATTCAAATTGCGATGAATACGACGCTCGAATCGCCCGTTACGCCTCCAAACGACGCGTTTCATAGAGAAAATGAGGTGATTTCGAAGGCTGCGAAGAAGGAAGTTGCTCAAATCTCGGTGTCGGAAATTCATGTGTTGAATCCACGCTATGTTGTTGCGGACGAAGACGTCGAGTCGAAACGAAACGTCGTTCAACGGAATTCTCGGCGGTTTTACAATCACCAATGAATACACTCCTTCAATGTGGTTGAATTCGGCGATGATTCCACTCCCTTCTCCTTGCTTCTCTCTTGAAGGAATTTTATCAATAGTTGTTAACAATGAGATCTAATTCTCCCGATTATGAAGTTTCCTCTCTCTTTGATGATCGGTATTCGGATGAACTTGCTGTGGGTATTAATTCAATTCAATTCAATTGATTACCTAATGTCACCTTCTGTTTAATATTTTGATTAATTTGTGATCAATTGTGTGTTTGTTTGTTTGTAGTACTGGAGATTTGAAGGTGAGGAAGATGAAGAAAGCTATAGAAGGTTGAGAAGTAGAGAGAGAAATCAAGCGGTGAAGGCGAAAGATTACGTTGAAGAATATGATTTTGCCTCCAATTACGGAGGATTAATCGTTGAGCAACGGCTACTGATAGTTAATTGGATTATTGAGGTGAGTTATTTCGTTTCAATCGCCATTGTTGAAGCTTGAATTTGTTCTACTTTACTTCTCTAGACATCAACGGAAGATGTGGTTAACCAATTACAATTGTTAGTTACCACATTTTCTAACAATGGCTGTGATAAAAGATAACTGACAAGAATATGATTCTTATTCTAGATTACCATCTGAATATAAGTTTGACAATAGTGCCACTCATTCTTTGCTTTAGGGAAAAAGGAGCGAGGATTAGGTGTAGTGGTGGCATGATAATATCCAGAATATTATCCTTGTTATTACATATGATGATAGAACTGGGCAGAAGGTTAACATCCTGCAATTCTGACAAAGCATATTAAACAACTAGCCTATTGAATTGCCATTAGCACTAAGTTACTATATTTTCTTCTAAAATAACACTTTAGTAAACTCATGGTTAGAAATTCATCAAATGTGAAGCAACATTTTTCTATGCAAGGACATAATTGGTGATGCATAATGCTGCTCCTATAACAATTTGCAAGATAGCATTTTATCCAAAATGGTTTTCACCAAGCATATGCAATAGCATTTTGATAACACAACTTGAATATTGTCAAATGCTATTGAACATGCTATTTACCAAACATGGCCTACATGAAAGAGGTCAACACATCAAAGTCTAGCCCTATTCATGTTCAAGTTCATATTAGTTGAGCCCGAGATTAAGCTCAAATTGTTTCAAACCTGTCCATTTAGGACTTGGTATGTTTGAGCCCAACATATTTTAAAATTGTGTTTTAACTCATAAAAGAGTTCTATACTTTTACAGTTCTTACAATCATCTTGCTTAGTAATATTAAAGCAAGTTAATTGTTTATTGTCAATTTACGAAGTTTAGCTTCATTATTTCAGAGAAATTGATTGAGAGAAAAGAGAGAAAAGAAAGAAGTTTAGAATTGTTGTAATGAATTGTATTGAAAAACTTACTGTACAAAAGAGGGTTGTTAGCTATATATACAGATGGTTGTTAGAGAGGTAGTTAGAGAGAATAACCACCTATAACTAACTAAAGGATGATGTGGCTTATAGAACTATCCACATCATCAATACATTATATACACTAATCTCCAATACCCCCCCTCAAGTTGGAAGGGATATTTGTAGACATTCCTAACTTGTGAAGAAGAATGTTGAGCTGTTTGGAAGGAAGAACCTTAGTAAAAACATCTGCTATTTGCTGCTGAGTAGGAAGGTAAGTGAGTTGTAGCAAGCCTTCAAGCACTTTCTCCCTAGTAAAGTGACAATCTATCTCTATATGCTTGGTCCTCTCATGAAAGACATGATTCCTAGCAATATGTAGAGCTGATTGATTGTCACAGTGAAGAGTGACAGTCTAAGGCGAGTGATGCCCAAGTCTTCCAAATAATCCGACAACCCATGTCACTTCGAGGCGAGGCTGCCGCCATGGCCCCGTATTCGGCCTCGAGAGGAGGACTTGGATACAGTGCTTTGTTTCTTGGATTTCCAGGTAACCGGTGAACCTCCAAGCAAGAGTATGTAACCTGTGATGGATTTCCTAGATTCTGGGCAAGAAGCCCAGTCAGAATCTGAAAAAGCTTGAAGACACAACTCATCACTGGCTTTTAGCAAAATACCTTGACTAGATGTACAAGATACATATCTGAGAGTATGTTGCAAGTCAACTTGATGAGATGTTCTAGGAGATTGCATGAATTGGCTTAGACTTTGGACTGCATAAGCCAAATCAGGTCTGGTTGTTGTAAGAAAATTAAGCTTTCCTACTAATGATCTATAACCAAGATATGCTTGAAGCTTGATATTCAAAGGAAGAGGAGTGGAAGCCTTCTTAATGAGGTCAAAAGTGCAGCATGATAGGAGCTCTTTGGTGAACTTTCCTTGACTCAACAAGATACCAGAAGCTGTATAGCCCACCTCTAGACCAAGAAAGTAATGTAACTGACCAAGGTCTTTAATATTGAATTCATGATGCAAGTGGGCTTTGAGAGCTTCTATTTCAGCAAGATTAGTACCAGTGACAATTATGTCATCTACATAGACAGCTGCAATACAAATATCTTCATGATGCTTCTTGATAAACAGACTATGATCATAGTGAGATTTGACAAATCCTTGACCATGTAGAGACTGAGCCAACTTTTCATGCCATTGTCTAGAAGCCTGTTTCAGGCCATAAAGGGATTTGGTGAGTTTGCAGACAAGATTTTGAGGATTAGGCATTCCTTCAGGTACTTTCATATACACTTCTTCCTTTAAGTCTCCATGCAAGAAAGCATTATTCACATCTAATTGGAATAATTGCCATTTCTTGCATGCTGCCACAGCTATAAGAGTTCTGACTGTGCTCATCTTGACTACTGGACTAAAGGTTTCTTCATAATCTATTCCATATTTTTGATTGAAACCTTTAGCAACCAGTCGAGCTTTACACCTCTTCAATTCACCATTAGCTTTGAGTTTGACTTTGTAAACCCATTTAGAACCTATAGGCTTTTTACCCTTGGGAAGAGGAACCAAGTCCCAAGTGTGATTGTTTTGAAGAGCTAATAAGTCAGCTGACATAGCATCTATCCAAAGAGGATTATTAGATGCTTCTGAGTAATTAGAAGGTTCAATTAAATCACAAGCTTGAGAAATGAAAGCTTGATGATCAGTAGGAAAATGGGTGTATGAAACAATATTGCACCAATGAGCTGGATGCAGAGAAGAAGAAGTAGAATGACAGTGGTAATCTTGAAGATAGGAAGGTGTTTTATGATGTCTGGTGGATTTTCTGGTGACAAGAGGAGGTGAAAAGGATTCAGAGAGATCAAGTAAGGATGTAGGAGAGGAGGGTATAACCATATCATCAGTAGAAACATTAGGATTATCTGTAACTTGAGTAGGAGATGAATCAGGATTAATAGAAGATGAAGGAGAAACAGGTGAAGATGGTGGAGAATCATGGGAAGGAAATATTGCAGCAGGTGAAGAGAAATCAGGAGAATCATAAAAAATTGGAGCAGGACTAGATGGAAGATAGATGACATTGGTGTAATTGGATGCAGGATTGGAATGTTTGTGAAACAGGTGATAAGGAAAATGCCTCTCATGAAAGTAAACATCTCTAGTTACACCAACCTTGTTACTGTCAATATCAAGAACTTTATAGCCCTTCTGTCTATCAGAATACCCAAGGAAAACACAGGGCTTGGCTCTTTCATTAAGCTTAGATCTTCTGTGTTTAGGAGTAGAAACATAGCATAAGCAACCAAAAGTTCGAAGATGAGAAAGACCAGCAGCTTTGCCATATAATCTGAAGTAAGGAGTATCATGGTTGATTGCTTTTAAAGGCATTCTATTGATTAGATATGCAGCACACATGACACAATATCCCCAAAATCTGTCAGGAACCCTTGACTGCATGTATAATGCCCTGGCTGTCTCTAGAAGATGTTTATGCTTCCGTTCTACAACCCCATTTTGCTGGGGTGTATTACTACAGCTGGTTTGAGTGAGTATACCAAGCTTATCATACAATATCTTCATATCACCTTCACACAATTCACCAGCATTATCTGATCTAATACATTGAACAGAGTCTGGACCATTTGCAAAAAATTCTTCATAACACACACAGAATCAGATTTATGCTTCAAGAAATGTATCCATGTAAATCTGGTAAAATCATCCACTATGGTGAGAAATTGATTACATCCAGTGGGTGTGTTAACAGAGTGAGTACCCCATACATCAAGATGCAATAACTCAAAAGGTTTAGTGGTTTTTATTGAACTTCTAGGAAAAGACACTCTAGTTTGCTTAGCCTTTGGACAAACTTGGCATATGGTGTCTTGTAAACATGACTTAGGATCACAAGAGATATGAAGAAAATGCAATTTGTTAAATGGTAAATGTCCTAGCCTAAGATGCCACAATTTAGCATCATCAACAGCAGCTAGACATGTCTTATTACATTCATGAGAAACATCAGCAGCTTTGTGACAAACCTTCTGGTCTTGAACATTATATAACCCAGCATTGAGCTTACCAAGAGGAATCAACTTCTCTTTCTGAGAAACAAAACATTCTTCATGAGTAAAATGTAGTTCACATTGCATATCTTTGCATAGCTTGTGAACAGAAATCAAATTGAACTTGAATTGGGGCACATGTAAAACATTATGGAGCATAATGTCAGTAGTCAGTTTCACTGAACCAATATGTTGCACTGGTATCTTACTCCCATCAGGGATAGTAATGAAATTTTCAAAATCATGCATACTTTGATATTCAGAGAAATAGATTAAGTCAGAGCAAATGTGATTTGTTGCACCACTATCAAGTAACCATCTAGAATTAGAACAAGATAGGAAACACAAACTGTTACCTGCCATCATAGCATGATCACCATTTGTGTTTGAGTTGGACTGAGTGGACTTAAGCATAGTCATGAGCTGGTTATATTGGTCCATAGACAGTGAAGGACCTGGTGTATCATTAACATCCATAGCAGTACTGCCTTCATTATTGGACAAAGCTGCAACTCTTTTGTATCTAAATCCTTTGAAGTTGGCTGGATAGCCATGGACTTTGAAACATCTATCAATACTATGCCCTGGAATCTCACAGTGAGTGCAGTAGTACTTGGATCTCGGTTTATCGAGACTTAGGTCCTCCCCGAGCCTTTGCAACTTTTCTTGAAACTGTTGTTGTGTTTTACATTGTTGCCAAAAGACTTAGGTTCAGTGTATTTCCTTTTGTCTGCTATGAAAGCCATGGACTCAGAGTGTGAAGAAGTGCCAGAGGAAATCTCCTTGTGTTTTTCTTCCTGTGCAAACATCCTATAGGCCTCAGTAACCTTAGGTAGCTTCGATCATCATGAGCATATTGCCTCTAATTGTTGTAAATTGATCCGACGGTTTCATCATAAACCGTATGATCATTTTCTCCTAATGCCTCTCAAAGAGCCTCTTTGTTAAGTTGCAAGAACATTTATTGCATGGTGCAATAAGGTAAGGGATTAGCTTCATCAATTGCATCCCAAACTTGTCTTGATACTAGTGAAAAACTTCGGATCTGATTGATGTCCTTCTTGATGAATATCGGCTAATTTCCCGCTCTAATGCATAAATCTAAGCCAAGGATGTGTATCCATAACGTTCTTCAAGATCCATCCAAATGTCCCTAGCAGATCTCATAAACATAACACTACTAGCTATGGTTTCATCAAGATTGAACAAGATCCAGGAGCATACCAGATCATTACATCTAGACCAAGCTTTATATTCATCAGTAGGTGATCTACAAACTCCATCAACAAAACCTACCTTATTTTTAGCTGATAAGGTGAGCAACATTGCTCTTTTCCAACTAGTATAGCCTTCACCATTGAATTTGAAGGAAACTAATTGAGCAGAATTTGCATCGGATGGATGAATATAGTATATACTACTAGGATTCCGATTCGAGGTAATGTAGGTTGTGTGTTCGATTCAACGAGCATGGTGAAAGAAATTGATGAAAAACGGAGTGAAAAAGACAAGATTATGAAAGAATGAATAGGTTTCAAGAAGCAAGATAAAAAAAGAATATGATTCGATCTAGAGTTCAAGAATTTTAGAGATGATTAGAAGAATTTCAAAGAAGAATAGATGAAATAGAGGAATTTCAAAGAAGAAACAAGAGAAATCACCAAGAATTTCAACAAATACTAGTAAACAACAAGAATCAAATGAATCAATGTTCAAATGATATAGAAATTGAGCTAGCAATTTGAATGAAGATAATCGAAGATCTAGAATCAGAATTTCAGAATAAAATTTGGACAAATCACACCTCAATTGAAGAATTTCAGCTGGAGTTCTACTGTTGTGATCTTCGAAACCTCAAATGAATCAGAATCAGTGCGGAAATTTTCACAAAAAATGTCCTAGAATTCGTGATTTTGCTCTAATACCATGTCAAGTTATGAAGTTTAGCTTCATTATTTCGGAGAAACTGATTGAGAGAAAAGAGAGAAAAGAAAGAAGTTTAGAATTGTTGTAATGAATAATATTAAAAAATTTACTGTACAAAATAGGGTTGTTAGCTATATATACAGAAGGTTGTTAGAGAGGTAGTTAGAGAGAATAACCACCTATAACTAACTAAAGGATGATGTGACTTATAGAAATTTCCACATCATCAATACATTATATACACTAATCTCCAATATTTATATATTTTGTTATGGTATATTGGTCTTCACTTAATAACAGAATCCAGAAGAACAGAACTTGTAAGAATTTGAACATAAATAGACAAAACGTAAATGAACAAGTTGTTCATGAACAAACACCCCAATATTAAAGTTCAAACTCAATTTATCAGACAAACAAAAAAAAAAGTATTCACCAAGAGTCATAATTCATTTACAAGCCTAGGAACATTCCCACACCATGTTTACAAATCCTCGTCCTGCCTTTACAGAAAAATGCCTTTCTCAACTAGATTTACTTTATCAAACTTCTAGTTTAATAGTAAGACACATCCTAGGGATGTAGGGATTTTATACCATATAACCTTGTGATTTATGTGTTAATCTTATATATCCTCCATCTTTACACCCCTTCTTGGGTAAAACCAACTTGTAAAACTTCATTAAATTTGAAATCACCAAAAATGGGTAGTTAGGGCTCATAAAAATGTAAAGAACAAAATTTGGGAGCAAAATGCATATAGTAAGAAAGAGAAATCAAGAAAGAAACGTTAGGGTTCTAAGTGGGAGTGACAAGGTGCTTGGACCTTTATCAGCGACATAAACAGATCCTATTGTCCAAAAATCATTAGCTTCATGAAGATTTACAAGTTGGGAATTACCACCAAATGGAGGTGCAAACCTAGGAGTCATTTAGCAAAGATAACTAAAACACAGAATTATAAGATATAAAATCCCAAACACATAATTCAATTAAACAGTCCTAGCCAATACATATTATCATATCTTCGTTTATACAGCACATTGTGTTCGTACGTACTACTAATAGCATGTTCAGGATTAAGCTTGACATTTACTAATTTCTTTTAATAGCAAATATGTTAAGCTTCTATACAATATTTCAAACAGCAGCAATTCTAATATTCTACATCTCAACACAATCAGTGTGTTCTCAAGCCCAAATCTCGTATTTATTCGCTTGTTCATTGATAATAGTTAGTTATTAGTTGTTACAAATCATTCAAAACCCCCAAAAATCCTTCAATTAGACAATTTAAACTTGTCAGACTTTGGTTAATCCCAATTTCCCGGTGGATCGACCCTTGACTTGCCTTTACTACGTTCTTAGTAATTGCTTGTTAGGTGTTATAAATATTGTTTGAAAAGTGATTTTTGGTGCCTTAACGACACTAAAAACCTCTTATCAAAATGGCATTGTTGCCGAGGATATTGTGCTATTGATTGAATACTTAAGTTTAGTATTGCTTAGTTGAATTTTCTTTTATTTTATTTTTAATTGTGGTTGTTATTTGCTAATCATCTGCTTAGGAAAGCGATAACTATCGATAAAGAAAATAATTGCACGATAGAGAAAGATGATTCGACGCGACCTAATCCCACCCAGATTTTAACTGAAACCAAAATGATGCGAATCGAAAGGACCTTATGCCATCAAATGGACCCGATACCCAGAAATGAACTGACCCAAGTCTACCAGAACCAGAGCACGGGACCCAAGTATATGCGAAACCTAAATTGCCTCGACCCTTGTCCAATCGAAATCCGACTCGACCTGCACAATCCCATTTTGAAGCCGACCAGGTTCACCCAAACCGATTAGTCCCGATCTGAAATTTTCCGTCCCTTCCCGACCATATGATGACTCAGGTGTAACCCAACCCAGGTGGACCTGACCCACATCCAACCCAACATGGAACTGACCGGCCCGATTTGACTGCTTTAAGTGGAAATGGTGTTGCTTTTTATCATTGAAGGTGAGTTTGGTGGATCATTTCACTCTTCTAGATTACTGATCAGATCGGCTGGTCAAAGATTCAAGTATTATAAAGGATGGAGGGAATAGTTGTAACGCTGTGACTTTCATATTTGGCGAGGCACAACTTTCACCATTAATATATAGGAAAAGTTGTGAGAAACAACCTTTTATAAACACTATTTTGCGAGAAACAACCTTTTAAATTTTTCTTGGCATTTAATAACCTTAATATAATTTTTTTTTGCGAGATCAGGCCTCAAGGATTTTTTGGGGCGTTGATTCTCGTTTTCAGGTGTTGATAAAGGTGTTTTTTATGTGCAATCCTCGCACTTAAAGATGTTCAATGCCTTGACCAATGCTTGTCATCGAAAGTTAACATCGAAAAATAGACTTCAGGTCTGATCTCACAAAACAAATTTTGCTTAAGGTTGTAAAATGCCAAAAAAAAATTAAAAGGTTGTTTCTCGTAAAAAAAGTATCTATAAAAGGTTGTTTCTCGCAAATTTTCCTGCTAGCATTTATTAGTGCATATTATAGAAAATTTACACCTCACCAACATTTATTTTGTATATTAGTCAATCAAATTTTCGATCACTGTTAAAGATGCCAATGGTGTAAAAGTGAAAATCATTAATAGTTACTCTTTGAAAGATTCAAGTATTATAAAGGGTGGGTTTTTTTTTATTACGGCAGGTTCATTAAGAAATTATCTTTGCTTTCGTCTATTCCACCTTTGACCTCTCATTCCCTTGGATGTTATTACTTTTTTTTTTGAGTGGAAAAAAAAAATCATAGATATCATATATAAAATACAATCATAGATATTACTTATTACTACCTCAATATAAAGACCATATATGAATCATAGATATTAAAGATATAATTAGACACAATACAAGTATACAACCATTTAACAAAATTAAATTTTGCATTTGCGATAAACTCAATTGTTTATTGTATGGAACAATGCCATATTTATGTCCAGCCACAGATCAATACATATAATAAGTTATTAAAATACAATCTAAAGATGCTAGGATATCCATATTCTCAATTGGTAGTCTTGGCATTCATTAAGGCAAAGCGACCTTGGTAGAATTCTTTTAATTTCTCATGATCAGGTACGTTTAGTTTCATAACACTGCAACCCAAGAGCTCATCAGCCCAACTGCAAATTGATGGAAACTTCTCCTTTGTAATTACCTCCTTACCAACCACTTCTTGCAAGCATGTGATCCAAAAAGGTACCATTGAAGCAACTATGTCTAAGTATCCAATATTGTTTCCTCCAAAGAATTGCTTTCCTTTTATCTCACTTTCCAGGATTTGAAGAACCTCATCTAGTTGTGGTATTGCCTTCTCACTATCTTCTCCTTCACTCATTAGTGCCGTTCTCACCAAAGGCGTCAGCTAACAAAACATGCAAAAACAATTGATACAAAATTATCAATTGGAAGGGAGAATAGTGTGTCTACGAAATAATGTTTGGTTAAAATCAACATTAGATTACTTTGGTTATAAATGTGATTTCACTACATTTTCTTTCTTATGAATGTCATTAAGAAAGTAATATGACATTTTCGACATTGCTATGCACACAGCCTGTTATACTGTAAACATAGTACACCATTTGTTAGTAATTAATTGACGAGAAATATATAGATAGAAAAGATTGTCAAAAAGTTATATGACAAATAGATTGGAACAAACCGAATTGGACACAATTGAAATTAATATTCGAGGTGGTGGGGACGTAGAAGATGAAGAGAACTCCTTCTACCCAATACCTAGAGCAATAGAGCATTGACTATAGATAGACATAATGCATAGTGGAATTTAACTTAGACAGAAATACTCCATCTAGTTTTTTAGTTACCCCACTTTCCATTAGACATAACTTCTCTTTTTTTGATAGGACATTAAATATAACTTTGTATCTCAAAATGATTGTACGAACTCTATATTACTTATTCAATATTAAAAATAACTTTTAAGTAGATGCTTCAATTATATTAAATCTCACGTGAGTCACATTACAAAATTCATAATACCTAACTCTTGACTCTCAAGTTACGTGCTCAAATAAATGGAACAATTAAAATAAATCGGAGTATGTTTCAATTATCTATTTATAGTGGGTGGTTCATCACATATGTATATGTAGCATTCTTTATAGTAGATAAAGTGAAAGTAAGAATATGAAAATTGAGTGAAAAAAAAGAGAAAAATAGTGAAAGGAGTCAACGTTGAATGGGATTTAATACTTAATAGAGTGATCATAGGATAGTTAGTACAACAGCCTAAATTAATGAATTGAGTAGCTGATCAAGTAAGATATTCATTGAGCGTAAGAAGACAGTTACTTGTACACCAACCAAAATAATATGCACGACTATGATTTGAGAACAAATGAATTATTTGAATATTATGAAATAAAAAAGTAAAAAACCAACAAAATCCATGTATATATATATTAATAGCACGGGCTAAAAGACTAGTTTATTATAATGTAATAAGAGTAAATTTATAAGTTTACCTTATCATCAACAAATTTAGCCCAAAAACGAGCTTGAGCTCTTTTATAAGGGTCAATAGGCAAGATGGGATTGGCTTTCCAAGTTTCATCGATATACTCCAAAATTACCAATGACTCAGCCACCGGTTTTCCATCATGAATCAAAACTGGTACTTTTTTATGAACTGGGTTGTATTTCAAAAGTTGTTCACTCTTGTTAAGTAGATCTTCCTCTACAAATTCATACTCAATACCTTTTATTTGTAGTGCTATTTCTACTCTCATACTGAATGGACTCGCCCATATTCCATATATTTTCACTCCCATTTTTTTTTCTTATTGGTTGGTTTTTTATGTGTAGCTTTTTCTATGCTTTGGATGCTTTAAAATGGTGCTTGGGTTGTGTATATATAATAAAAATAGTACCCAACATCATTATCCATGGTCAAATTTTAGTATGGTTTTTTAATATAAAATTCTCAAAGTTTATCATATTTTAATGATAGTGCGACGGTTGTTAATTTGTGATAGCTCACTGCTGAGCTCACTTAGTCACTTTTCTTGGAATGTAATGCATGTGATGATACATTATTACCAAATCGTTTTGTTTATATATCTATGATTTGTTCGCTTCGTTAAGGTTAATTACACCCAATATTATAGTTGTCGATATACAACTTTAACTATTAGGCTCCATTTATTTTGAAGCAAAACATATTTTAGGAAAATAACTTTTCCCATTTTTCATTATTTGGTTGAATAAGGGATTTAAAAAAGAAAACTAAGGTGGAAAAGAGTTTTATCCAAAATTTGAAGGAAAACCATTTTCCATCATTTTCCCCTTCTTAGCTTAATAACATTTTTCTCCAAAATTTAAAGGAAACCCATTTTCCTTCATCTTCCCCTTCTTAGCTTAAAGTTTTCCATCAAACCAAACAAAGGAAAACTAATATTCATTTGCGTATTTCACTGGAAAATATTTTACATGAAAAACCATTATCCATCAAACTAAACAGACCCTTAGTAGATATTATAACAAATTTATATTCTAAAAATACATAATGAAATAAATTAATAACGTATGGCATGATAACTTTTGTTCTCGATACTGGTAAGATTAAAACTGTCAAATTGAAAATTGAACATAAAATTAAACAGAGCATTCTTTTAGGGAGATCTAAAAAAGGGAAATGATACATATCTCTATTCTATAAGGCAACAGGGGTAGGACACCGAAAAATAAAAAAAGAAAAAAAATAAAAAAGAAACTAACTACTTCATTTTTTAAAAAGGTAAAACAAAAAAACTGTCGAAGTCATCATTTTCCATAATCTTGATCTGATTTGTTATTTTAAAAAAAATCCCTTATTATATGGAAAAGAGTAACTGCAACAACAACACTATAGGAAACTACCCTGGTCTTCTCCCTCTTCTGATATCAGTCTAGCGAATATCCACGTTCTTGCTTAAAGCCTCAAACTAATACTAGATGTAAATATGTTGCTAATTAATTTAATTTTGACAACGATTTCGCACACATTGCGTGTATATAAGGCTAGTTATATTATAAAGGATGGAGTGAATAGTTGCAACACTTTGACTTTCATTTTATTAATGTATAACTTTTGACAATTAATATCATTATTTACAGTGGATATTATAAAAAGTTGATATTTGAAAAAAAACATTCAAATATATTGTACAATATTTTAAATATATCACCATCTTAAGAATTCGAAAAGTAACAATTTTTTAGCGTTACAAATTATTTTTTCTTCTTTTGAAAATCAGAAATTTGACTCACTTGAAACTGCTTTTTGAGAGTTTTTAAAGCCATAAACATGTCCCAAATATGGGTTCAATGATCATATATGATGCATAAGTTATAAAATACACCTAGAAATATGGTCAAACAGTCGCAACTACACGAGAATAGAGAAAGTATGGACCTATTTCTAGGTATATTTATGCGTTAAATCTTATATGTGACCGGCCACACCGTTAGTTAATGATGCAGGTAGTCCACATATAAGGTTAATTATGGTATCTTGAAGTTACAAATTATTATAATAGGAATTACTTATAATTGTTAGGGTTCCTTATGTCCCCCTATTGGAGTTATAACATTTACAATATATTTTCCAGGATTTGCAAGGGAGTCCATGTATGCCTTCCTTACCTCAGTGTTCACATTGAACTTTCGCACACCGAGATCTATGCAGCTCTGCTCATATAGTACATGTTTCCAAAGATAAGAGTAAACACACAACTTTCAGCAAGCACTTTTTACATTAAGAAAAGATAGCACTACAAACCACAAATTAATCATATTAAGATTTCATAAAACAAATATTTCAACAATTTTGGGGAACGTTTGATGGGTGAAAGTCTATATTGGCCAAAGAAATTTAAAGATGCATGACGCAAGAAGAGATTTCCTTGACAAGCTCCTGGGGTAAACCAGACGCTCCGTGGATGACCAGGATCACACCTTTTCTGAAAGCCAAAACATGCAAATACTGATGACATATGCCATACAAAGTTGAAACATGTTTAATGGCAGCAAAATGATAAAATTTTGACAAATGTAGGAAAGCAACTCCAACAAGTTTGAAGTCCAACAAGGGCAAATGAAATGTAAGTAACCCGCCCCCTCTTAACTGTTCAAACTAAAATTATCTGATGCACACATACCCTATATGATATATGTTGTTCAAACTAATTTAATGTGAAATATGTAGTGATGATTTCAGTTAATGTATGAGTATAATTGGACTACTTAAATTAAGCATGTATGTATTCACTTCAGTCCTGTCCAAATTTTCGTTAGTTTTAGAATTCATATTGGCCTAGTTAGTTACTCCCTTCGTCTCTCCAAAAGTTTCCCATGTTTCCATTTTGGGTTTTCCTGATTGTATATGTAATTTCCTATCCGACGATATTGGATCCACCAATCATATTATTATTTTCTAAAATTCTCTGAAAACACAAAAACTACTTACTACCTCAATTTTTTATCCACACTTTACTCAACAAAGGCCCACCAAAACCCCTCTCCTAAATCTTTGTGTCCAAAACAAAGGGGAAGGCCTTTGAGGGATGGAGGGAGTATTGATTAATAAGTAGGAAGGAAATCGGAAGTTCTATTTTTTTGTTGAGAGAGAAAAACTTGAGCTTAACTTCACTGTAAAGGTAGTCTAGGGAAATATAGCTTATAGGTAAGTATGTTTGCCCTTAATTAGGATTGCTTAGCTTCACTTTAAAATAACTACACTAGTGTGTAATGGCAATATAAGGTTGAAGGTTGATTCAACTGAACTTTTGGGTCGCAATATAAGGTTGAAGGTTGGTGCATCAGTCATGCTTCTAAGGAATATTGATCAGACGGCAGGATTGTGTAATGGCACGAGATTAGTTGTCATGCATTTAGGCAATCATGTCATTGAAGCTATATATTGCCATATCCGGTAGTGATGTCGGCGACAAAGTGTTCATCCCACGAATGACACTCATACCGTCTGACTCAATTAAATTCCCTATCAAATTTCAAAGAAGACAATTTAATGGTGTGTTTTGTTATGTCTATAAATAAAAGCCAAGGATAGTCCCTATCGCATGTAGTCTTCCAAGACATGTTTTCAGCCATGGTCAATTCTTTGTTGCTTTTTCCCGAGTAACGAGTAAAAAAGGACTTAAAATCCTCATTCATGATAAGGAACATGATGTATGTACAACTACAACCAATGTAGTTTATAAGGAAATTTTTCATAATGTATAATAGTTGTAATAGATTCAATTATATCAATTCCAATTCGAGCCCTTTTAATATATTATCATAGCATATATTGTGACACATACATAACATGTTATGATGTCTATAAGTTTGAACTACTATTTAAACATTCAAAGAAGAAAGCATAGATAGTTAAACTATGAACTTCCCGTGCATCATGGACGGGTCCAAAAACTAGTATGTAAATATTATAAAGCTTTATATGCCCAAGATATATGTTGAGATGAAGCTAACAAGATCATAACCACGTTTTTCTTTACCTATAATAAGCTGATCAAATACAATCTAAAGATGGTAGGATATCCATATTATTAATTGGTAGTCTTGGCATTCATTATGGCAAAGCGACCTTGGTAGAATTCTTTTAATTTCTCATGATCAGGCAAGTTTTGTTTCATAACATTGCAACTCAAGAGCTCATCAGCCCAACTGCAAATCGATGGAAACTTCTCCATTGTAATCACTTCCTTACCAACCACTTCTTGCAAGCATGTGATCCAAAAAGGTACCATTGAAGCAACTATGTCTAAGTATCCAATATAGTTTCCTCCAAAGAATTGCTTTCCTTTGATCTCATTTTCCAGTATTTGGACAACCTCAATCAGTTGTGGTACTGCCTTCTCACTTTCTTCTCCTTTACTCATCAGTGCAATTCCCAACAACGGCGCGAGCTAAGAAAACATGCAAAACAATTTTTACAAAATTATTAATAGAAAGCGAGAATAGCATGTCTAAGAAATAACGAAAAGTCTTGTATGAGATTGTTTCAATCTAAGTTATGATTGAGACGCTTATCAATTTGAACATAACATCTATTAGTTTATATATCAGTTTAACTCAAACATTCATCAGTTTAACCCAAAATATCTATAAGTTTAAGCCCATAAACTGATATCAGGATCTTGTCTCAGTCATTCTAAATGACTCGGGCGCATCTCATACAAGATGCTTTGAAGATATAATATCTAGTTAAAATAAGAATTAGATTAACTTGGTTATAACTTCTATATTATTTCACTACATTTTCTTTTTCATATGAATGTAAGAAAGTAATATGGCCTATTTTAACATTGCCATGCACACAACTGAAAACCCATAGTGGAATTGGGTGTACTGTAAACATAGTACACCATCATTGCAAGGCTTAATTGACCAGAAAAGTCGAGATACAAAAGATTCTCAAAAAGTTATATGACAAACAGATTGTAACGAACCAAAATGGAACCATTGAAATTAATTAGGGATGATGGAAACCTAGAAGATGAAGAGAACCCCATCTACCTAGTGGTTAGAACATTGACTATAGATAGACATAATCACATAATGCATGGTGGAATCTAACATAGACAAACAAAATACTACGTCTAGTTGTCCCGAATTCCATTTTGGCAAATTCTTCATCGATGCTCCATTTATATTAAAGGTAACTTTTATACTAAAATAATTATACTAAGTCTAATTAACCACTACTATAAAAAATAAAATAGATGCGCTTCAACTATATTAAATCTCAAAATAAAATAATGGAACGACTAAAAATAAACCAAATAGACTACTTCTTAAATATCAATCTCTAGTGGGTGATTCATCAACTAAGCAAATGTCGCATTCTCCGTAATAGATACTCTAAAAGTAAGAATATAAAAATTGAGTCAAATAAAGAGAGAATTAGTGAAAGGACCACATTTAATGGGATTTAAATAGATTGTTAAGAGAATAGTTGGTAGAACAGCCTAAATCAAATGAATTGAGTAGGTGAAGATAGGTTTTCATTGAGGGTAAAAATACAATTATTTGTACAAATCAAAATAATATCAGAAATTATTGGATGTAACTGTTACACCAAAGTTATGATTTAAGTGTGTAACAACCCCAAAATAACCACTACTTCCAGCACAGACACTCTCCACCGTAGACATTCTCCACCATCGCTGAAAGTCTGAAACCACCAATTTTTCCTCCGATGAACCTCCGTTCATCCGCACTTAGCAGAGTGAAGTATTTCTCTTAGCTTTGTTCTCCGTTTGATTGAGCAAAAGCAATGATGAACTGAAGAAGAAGTTGCAGAAGGTTCGAGTAATGCTTGATAATATAATGGATCAGTTTTAAAGTGAGGATGAATCGCATGAGCTTCTAGTTTCGGTTTCGACATCAAGGACGGGTTCGTGAGAACTAATGCTTGATAATTTGTTGATTTCTACGAACCAGAATAATCCGAATTTGGCGCCAGTGAAGGTGTTTTTTGCGAGGTTGTTGAGGAAGTTCTCATCAAGAGATTTGGTGAGGAGAGTGCTGGAGAAGGCGTATGTGGAGTTGAAGGATTAGGGACTATATTATTATGTGGTGGTGGTGAGAAATCGATTGAGGAAGAAGAGGATTCTGCCATTGTTATTTGGGTGGTGGCGGTGCAGTGGTCAAGTTTCGAGTGGGAGGAGTTGCGGTGGTGAGGATCCATGAATAGGGTTGTGCAAAGACTAGGGTTGGACCGAAAACTGGACCGGAATCTGAACCGGACCGGAATTTGGACCAGATCGGACCGAACCAAAGATTCTGGTCCTCGATACACATAAAATCCCGATTCCGGGTTTCCTGGCCTCAAGTCCAAACCGAAAATTCCGGCCCTGGACCGGTGGATCGGAATTTCTATTATTTTAGTAAAAAAAAAGTTTATATGTTAAAAAAAAGTTAAAACGGTAGAAAGTTAAAAATCAACTACTCCCTTCGTCCCAGAATACTCTTTACACTTTCCTTTTTCATCTGTCCCACAATACTCTTTACACTTCTATTTTTGGATATAACCCACTATTATTTTAATCCTTCTACCTTTTAAACATTGGCCCACACTCTCTCTCCTCCAAATAAAATAATACCACTCCTATTACATACCAACTTTAACCATGGCCCACATTCTCTCTCCTTAAAATAAAATAATACTACTTTTACTAACTACTAACTCCTATCACATCTACTTTTCAATAAAATAACAATTGATAACCAAACAACAACTTATCATCTAAAACTACGTGCCTTGATAAGTGTCAAGAGTATTTTGGGACGGAGGGAGTATTTTTTATCTTTAGGATTATTATTATGAAAATTATTAAATTTTAATGTATCTAATTTATAAATATCTTTAAATCAAATAAAAAAGATTGTTTTTTCAAAAAAATATAGATTCCGGTCCAACAGGTCCAAAACCGGACAGGAGCGGAAAAATTCCGGTCCGGTCTCGGTCCAAAAAAATCACAGATTCCGGTCCATCGGTCCAGCTGGTTCCGCTCTGGTCCTAGACCGGTGCACACCCCCACATGAAGGGCAGGTTTGGGTTGAGGGGTGCAGAAGAGAGAAAAAGACAAAAATGAATTAATGATACAAGTTTAATAGATTATGACATAAAATGGAGTATTAATGACATCATTTCTCTAATAAATGATATCAATTAGTATAATAATGACAAGGTATACAAAGAGTTAAAAAATGATAATATAATACTTCCTCCGTTTCAAAATACATGCAACACTAATTCAATTGCGGACTCCAAGGCAATTTTTCTTAAGGGGTGATTAGAGTGTTGGAGAGAGAAATAATTAAGTAGTGGGGACCTAAAGTAGTGGTAAAGTTGGAGGGAGAATTTTGGGACCACCAAAATTTTGAGGGGAAAAGAAGTTCAGCTGACTCACGTGGGCCAATTTTTTTGGTGGGGCACTAGTGCTGTTTTAGTGGGAGGGATGATTTCCCTCCAAAACAAGAAGGCAAAATTTCAGTATCCTGCGTGGGAAAAAAAAAGGGCACCCAAAACTGAAAATTATGGAGGGAAATTTTACCTCCAAAAAAAAAGTTAACACTTGTTTTTAAGTTAACACCCACTATATAAACACCAACCCAAATGAGCAACCATTAATGTTCACCAACCACAAAAAATGAGCAGCCATTAACATCAGTTTCTACACCAAAAAATTACCCTCCATAATTACACAGCACACACAACACTTAGTTTCTTAATTACCATCCCCAAATCAGAAAAAAATCATCTTCTTCATTTCCCGGATCCGCTAAGGGCAAAATGCAGAATCAGAATGATGATGGGTTCTTCAGTGTTGATCAGTTATTAGAGGAGGGATGGCATGCTTTGCTTGATGAGACCTCTGATTCTGATGATGTGGTGGCAGCAGATATGCAACAACATGCAACACTAGAAACAACAGAGGTAAGAGTTAGTAGGCCAGCAACGAAAGCACAATTGACTCCAATGAAAAGAAGACTGTTAGTGGAGAAGCTCCTTCACCTACAGAATGGTGAAAAGTTACCTTGGGGCACACAAAGAAAACTGTCACGTGAGTTTGGTGTTCATAGAACCACTCTTCACTGAATTTGGAAATGTGCAAAAAAAATGCAAGAATCAAGGTGTTCCACAGGATGTGAGCTCCAAGCAAAAAGGCAATTCTGGAAGAAAGCCCATAGATTATACTGAGGAATGGCTTCAGTCATGTCCCCTAAGCTACAGGTCAACTGTGAGGTCATTTGCAGGATACCTTAAGGTTCCTCCAAGCTCAATATACAGGCTATTTAAGAAGGGGAAGCTTAGATCTCACACTGCCGAAGTGGGTTCTTTCCCACATCATACCAAACCACGCAATCGAACCAAAGAAGTTTTTGAACCCATGGAGAATGTGATTCACATTGATGAAAAATGGTTTTATTTAAACCCAGACATGAGAAGGTTCTACTTACTGCTCAAGGAAGATGATCCATACAAATGCACACAGTCAAAGAGGTTCAAGATCAAGGCTATGTTTATGGATGTGACTTCAAGGCCATTGTATGACACAGAAGGTCAGATGATACATGATGGGCAATTTGGTATCTATCCTTTTGTGGAAAAGGTTGCAGCAAAAAAAAAAGCAAAAACAGAGTCAAAGGCACTATTGAGACCAAACCAATAGAGAAAATCACCCAAGTGGTCATCATAGATGTCATAGTGAACCAAGTCATACCAAAGAATCATGAGGAAATGGCCTCGCTCATCTACCAAAAGACATTTTTATCCAACAGATAATGCAAGGCCACACATTAGTCCAACTGATCCAGCTTTCATGGCAGCAGCTACAAGGAATGGGTTCAACATCCAACTGGTATGTCAGCCCCCTTGTCCCCTGACCTTAATATTCTAGACATAGGTTTTTTTAATGCCATACAAGCATTGCAGTATATAACTTTTCCTAAGAACATTGATGAGTTGATTGAAAAATTCCAGTCATCATATGATTTCTTTGAACCTGAGTTGTTAAAGTTCACATGGCTACAACTACAATATGTGATGGTTCAAATTTTACTAGTCAAAGGGGGGAACAACTACAAGAACCCTCACCATGGGAAGATGACATTAGAAAGGTTGGGGCTGCTACCAAAAAATGTACATGTGGATCGTAGTATCATTGATGATGCAAAGGACTACTTGAATGAGAAGATGAAGTTGGTTAAGAAGATGATCTTGTGGAGACTTTTGAAGTGGATGCGTACTAGTGGGTGTGTGTCGAGGTTCTAATGCATGGAAGAAGAAGAAGGTTGAAGTAATTTTTTGTTTTAACCGCTACTATACAAGGTCGATCACCGCACAAACCTTATTCTTATTGTTACAATTGATATGCAAGTTTTTTTTTTTGTAAACTGAAATAGGATGGACATCAACTTTTTGTGTTTTGAAATGGTATAGGTAGATGCATACCAACTTTTGTGTTGTTACTTGGTATGCATAAAAAATTAAGTAAGGAAAAGAACTTTTGTATAGAACACAAGTATGCATATCAATCTAGGTTTGTAGATGCAGTCAAGTTTATGCAGTGAATTTTATTTTCAGTTTGTGTTGTATGAAAAAGTTCGCTCACATTTTGTCCTACATTAATTCATCAGGGATTTGGTGATTTTACTCATTAAAAACAAGGGTTGGTACCTCAACAAAGCTAACTCGGAGCAATTTAAACCTTGTTTAAGAGTAAATGAGTCCCTTCATCATTTGGATTTAGTGGTGATCGTGGACTCTAAACTAGTGCATGCTAACAAGGGGACTCTAAAATAATGCATGCTAACCATCCAACAAGGCGGGGGCTACCCAAATTCACATCATAGATCATTGAATACAAGGTTTGGTATCTCAACATAGCTCATCATTTGAGCTCTAATAATCCATCAGGGGTATCTTAATTTAACTCATGGAATACAAGGTTTGGTACCCAACAGAGTGAACTCTGGAGCAAATCAAACCTTGTTTCAGAGTTTTGAGTCCCTTCATCATATGGATTGGGTGGCTTTAAGGGACTCTAACATGGGTCAATCATCCTCAGCACACAATTAAGGGACTCATCACAATTAGGCATCATAAATTAGGGACAATAAAAAATCAACCTTTAACATCATTAGCCAACAACCTCAGCATACTAACATGGGCCAATCAACCTCAGCACACAATTCAGGGACTCATCACAATTAGGCAACAAAAATTAGGGACAGTCCAAAATCAACCTTTAACATCATTAGCCAACAACCTCAAAGATACTAACATGGGCCAATCAACCTCAGCACACAATTCAGGGACTCATCACAATTAGGCAACAAAAATTAGGGACAGTCCAAAATCAACCTTTAACATCATTAGCCAACAACCTCAGCATACTAACATGGGTTAATCAACACAGTGAGGCACAAAGTTCAAGGACTCATCATAATTAAGCCACAAAATTTAGGGACTGTAAAATATGAACCTTTTTTTTTTTTTTGGCAATTCAAAATTTTTATTGATAACAAAAAAAACGATTACAACCTAAGCAGGCAACAAAGGCCTAACAAAAGTGAATAAGCTCCCCCACCTTCTAGGAAGGGATTGGAGCAAACCCACCACCAAGCTAGACCAACAACAACCAACACAAAACCAGCAGACTAAGCAACATGATCAAATAATTTGCTTACAGCTTTGAATAATATCGAACTGACTACCCCCCAAAAACAATCTGATTCCTCTGACCCCAGATATGGTGAATTGTCTCAGCAAATATCATCAGCAGCAGTGAGGAGATTTGCTGTGGTTTTTAGCAGCAAGAAATTTAATTTCATCTTCAAGGCTTCTATAATGATTAACAATCCCAATCTGCTGCAAACACAAAGTCCAGATCCTTTGAGGTTTGGAACACTCAAAGAATAAATGTGAAATAGTTTCACTAGCACTAGAGCAAAAAACACAAGAGCTGTCACCCAAGATCCCCCAGTCATGTAATTTACTCTTAGTAGCATATCTATTATGCAGCATCAACCATGTAATAAATAGAGCTTTAGGACTAGCTCTATTATTACAGATAATCGTCCTCCACATCACTGTAGTCTGAGCTCCTTTCATGACTATATAGAGCTGCTTTATAGAAAAGTGATCTGCAGCAAGCAGATTTTGAACATTAAGATCAATAAACACTTGCCTGCTAGCAAGAATCTTCTTTAAAGCCCAGGACAGCCTATTAGGAATAGCCATGGTGAAGAGATTGTTTTGCTTGATATAATAAGCATGAAGCCATTTCATCCAAAGTCTGTCTTGCTTATGAGAGATGGCCCATAAGTGCTTAGCCACAACAGCTTTATTCCACACAACCAAATCTTTCAAGTTCCACCCACCACAAGACTTTTTCATACATAATGTGTCCCAAGCAACAGGGGCCTTTCTCCCTTCATTATGCCCACTTCACAAGAAACTTCTACAAATACTTTGAACTTCCTTTATAACTTTTTTAGGAAGAACAAAAATCTGGCACCAATAGAGCTGAAACCCATGAAGTGTAGCACCAACCAATTGAAGCCTGGCAGCATATGGGAGCTTCTTAACTGACCATGCTCTCACCCTAGAAGCAGTCTTTTCAATTAGAGGCTTACACTCTTGATAGAAAAGTTTCCTAGTTGTAAGAGGCACACCTAGGTACTTAACTGGGAAGGACCCCATAGGCACCTTAGTGATTTGTTGCAAAGCACATCTTTCTCATCATCCGAAACACCAAAGAATGTACAAATTGCTCTTCTCCAAATTAGCTTCTAATCCAGAGGCACAAGAGAACTTGCTAAAAGCTTCAAAATAACAGTTAAAGGGAGCTATGATCGATCAGCTCTAGCAAACATGAGGAGATCATCTGCAAACATCAAATGTGTGATATGCAGTCTCTCACACTTGGGATGAAAATTAAAATCTGGATTGTGCTTCAAATTGCCTAGACATCTAGACAGATACTCCATTCCTATGGCAAAGAGGAAAGGTGACATTGGGTCACCTTGCCTTAGGCCTTTCTTAGCTTTAAAAGGTTTACAAGGGCTACTATTTATTAAAATGGAGAATGATACAGTGGAAACACAAGCCATAACCCACCCAATAAACTTAGTTGGGAAGCCCAATTCACTCATCATCATGTGCAAGAAGGACCACTTAACAGAGTCATAAGCTTTTTTCAAATCCACTTTCAGCATACATCTTGGAGAAACATGCTTTGTATTGTAGCCTTTAATGAGTTCAGTAGCAAGGATAATGTTGTCTGAAATGTTCCATCTAGGCATGAAGCCAGCCTGAGCCAGATCAACCACTTCACTGATCATACCTTGCATCCTCCTAGTTAGGATTTTTGCAATAATCTTGTACAAAACTGTACAACATGCAATAGGCCTGAACTCTTTAATATGTGAAAGGCTGCTCACCTTGGGAACCAAGGTAACAAGAGTGCAATTGATAGCATGATTAAGGTCTCCAGTCTCAAAAAAGTGTGGAATAGCATTATAAACATCAAATTTTAAAATAGGCTAAACTTTTTTAAAGAAAAGGCTATTAAAGCCATCAATACCTGGAGCCTTGCTCTCATCAATAGCATTCAAAGCTTCATCAATTTCTCTGTGGGAAATATCAATAACCAGATCACTAGCAGCAGCCTGAGAAACTTGGGCACCAGCCCTATCCAGAGCAATATCCACCATAGGTAATGACCCAGCAGCAGACCCAATCAACTGATTATAAAATCCCACAACTTCCTCTTGGATGTCAGCAGACTTAATCAGCTTCCTCCCTTGTTCATTATACAACACATCAATGCTATTTTGATGATATCTTTCTTTCATAGCCTGGAAAAAGAAGTGAGTATTATCATCACCTTGCTGCAACCATAGAATCCTTGATTGCACTCGAGAGCGATTCTTCAAGAGTCGAGAGCTTTTGAAGAACAAGAGACTGAGATTTCTCAAGCATGTTAAGATTACAATCAAAAGGATTGTTCTGCATTGAGTTCTGAATTTCAGAGAGCTTATGCCTAGCATGATCAATTTGACTTGCTAAGTTAGCAAAATATTTTTTGTGCAACACTTTTAAATGTCTTTTAATCTCTTTAAGCCTACTCCAAATGCTCTGCATCATATTCTCACCACTATAGAGACCCCATGAATTTTCAATTATAGGCAGAAAACAATCATGTTCAGCCATATAATTGAAAATTTTGAAAGGCTTCCCCGACTTTGTCCGGCTTTCAAAGACATTGCGTAACTAAAGGGGAATGGTGAGAAATGCCCGGGATTCAAATATTCAACCACAACATTAAAGAACCGAGCAAGCCACAAAGAATTCACCAGGCACTTGTCAATTCTGCTACAAGTCCTAGCCTCACCAATACTCTTGTTAGACCAGGAATAATAGTGCCCCACAGATTTACACTCACCAAGATTAGATGAATGCAATAAATGAACAAGATCTTGAGTTTCAGCAGTAGTAACAGCAGCACCATTGCACCTTTCTTCCACAGAAGATATGGCATTAAAGTCACCCATGACACACCATGCTAAGTTCGTAGAACCATTTATGCCTAACAAATCCTGCCATAGAGGCCTTCTAGCTTCCACTGTATGTAGACCATACACAGCAGTGAAAAAGATCTCGCATACCATTAACTTTATCAACTAAAGCCCCATGAATGAACTGAGAGGACTTTAGCACAATAGTAACAGCAATTTTAGCAGGATCCCAAGCAAGCCAAATCCTACCTCTCTGAGAATGCCCATAATTATCATCCCATTTCCAATTACTCCCAAATTTCCTCCTAATTTAACTACTATTATGACTCTTTACTCTAGTTTCAAGAAGAGCAATGAAATTGAGCTTATTCTTACTAATGAAGTTCTTAACTTCTACTATCTTACAGGGGTTATTCAATCTCCTAACATTCCAAGTGCACAAATACATCAGCAAGGAGAGATGGAGAATGTGCTAGTACCAGCTTCATCCACCACATGAGTTACTATTCCAGGTCCCACCACTTCAATATCCTTGCCTTTCTGCCCTCTAGTTACTATGCTCCAAGTAGGAACAACTGGAGCTTTAACTTGCTGAGGAGCTTCTGACTTAGACATTGTACCATCAGGTTTAATGATAGGCTCAGGAATTGCATCATTTGTTCTATCATCAACCTCTCATGGCTCCACTTCACTAGCAACAACTTCGCTTTCGCTCATAACCCCGCTATCACATCCTTAGCCACCGAAAATGCAGTCTTAGGCACCCATTTTTTTATCACCTTTGGATCATTTTGTTCTTTAGCTCCCTGAATTACCTTTTTAGCACAATTATGTCCAATAGTGTGACATTTCAGACAATATGGGGGAGCCATTCAAAATGTACCTTTTGCTCAATAATGGTGCCATTCATATCTTCAATATTAATGGTTTTAGGCAATTCCTTAGTCACATCAAATTCAACTAACAATCTGGCAAATGAGATTTTTTTGCCGTTTAGTAGTGCATTCATCAAAAATAGGGGAACACCAATCATGCCGCCTATCCTACTCAAAGATTCAGGACCCCAAATAGCTTTAAGGGCGAGTTATACAACCTAATCCATAAAGGAATCACACGCAAAATTTCAGGTTGGAAATCAAAGTTAGGAGTCCAAGCTTTGACAACCATTGGTCTACTATTAAGCATATGAGGGCCAGCATATAGTATCTCATTTCTATCTTCAATACTGGCAAATTTCACAAGAAAATAGCCCTTTTCATGAAGATAGATTGTTGGTTTAGCAACATTATTCCATGATTGCTCAATAAACCTAGTTAAAGCCCAATAAATGGCGTTTGCCCAACAACATAGTGGATAATGGCAGTAGCCCAAATTTCAGACAACGATTCAACTTCGGCTTTATCTAATTGAGCATATTTCTTACCTTCCTTTACCATGGGAGGAATGAACTTCAATGAAGCCCCCTTAGCCGTGATGGTTTTATCACTGCAACCGACGACCATTTCACAAATGTGGAGATAGCTCTAACCTTCGCACAAGCATTGCCTCCCTCCATCTCCTTGCTTCCCCGCATACTACCCCTCGTTCACCGCTAGAGGAGACACAACTTTTTCCCCCATGCTAGGTCCCTTTTTAGTGCTAACTGCACTGGAGGAGTAACTCGAGATGTTGCCCTATTAGCTTGAAATGCAGCTTTCATGGCGTCAATCGTCGCACCAATCGATAGAGTAACATTGGGATTTCCTGAGCTTGAAACTCTAGTTACTGTTACATTAGATTGCAACTGTTTAGGATTGTTTGAGGCTCCTTGAGCACCTTTCCCTTGCCCAGCAGATTGTGGCGGAGTTTGTGGTTTTTTCCGGCGACCCATTAGTGGCGAAACAGTAGCTAGCTTACTCCCTAAGCTATCGCTCGACACTCATGGAGAGAAAACCTTTTTTGATGGTTGTTCCTCCCTTGCTCCTTTTATTGTTGCTTTTACTAGTCTTACTATGTTTTTCTCCTTCCTAGGCTAGATTTCTAGCTAGGGAAAGGGGATAATGGGACTTTGTGATGTAAAATATGAACCTTTAACATCATTAGGCAACAACCTCAGCATACTAACATGGGTCAATCAACACAGTGAGGCACAAAGTTCAGGGACTCACCACAATTAAGCCACATAAATTAGGATTGCAAGCAACATAAAAAATGATCACAAGAGTTAAAGGAGTAAGAAATAACCAAATTATGTTGTGGGCAGATGTGGGACTCAATCACATGTACTGCTTCCTGAATGCAGGGACATGTCCCTTCATGAATTGCAATAAATCAGGATCCCATTCATCCTCATCAATTCCAGTCCATGGCCCAACCCTATTCTTCCTGGCATCACTATGTTTCACAGGAGGGAGTGGAGTGGCGCTCCACTCCATTTCTTCTTCTGGCAAATCAGCTAAAGTAAGCTTCCTCTTCCCTCTACCTTTTTTGATCACTGGCTGGATTGCTGGCAAAGCAAACACCACAACCCTTTCCCCACCATTCCCAGCCAGCCCCTTCTCTTTATCCACAACAACCTCCTTCCCTTTACCCTCATTCTCACCCCCTTTTTCAGTAACTTGCAGATCTCACTACAAGACCTCAGTATACAGGGTCTACGAAGAGAAGAACTTTCCTGTTTCTTCTCCTCCACCACATCATGCATCACTTCATCCTCCGTAATTTTTTCTAACTTCACCATCCTCTCCAAAAACCCTAATTTTTCTTGTTCCTCCTCCTCACTGTCGATATCAATAATCTCCATCTCACCCTCAAACGACGAGTCATCGGAAAAAGTAAAATCCTCCAAGATCTGATAGTCACTATCCTCTTTCACGTTTTCCACAGCCAATTTGGGTGGTAATTAGGGCCTCGCCTCCCCCAATTGAAACCCCTCCATCTCCCCTAATTGCTCATCCAACGCAGATTCAAGCGTCTTCTTCTTTGCGCTGGGACCCATATGATGTTCCGCACCCCCATATTCATAAAAACGACGAGGCCAAGGATATCTACGCTCGAAGGAGTCACAGATGTCCTTGATTAGCAGTGTTTCACCATCGTCATCAGTGTCGAACAACGCATCAGTCAAGGGACTCAAATTGGGGATGAAATTATGGGCCATAATTTCAATTTGGTGATTAAGGATGAAGATGAGAGAAGGAGATCTGGGTTTGGGTCGAAAATTCTAGGGTTTCTGTGTTAGGGTTGAAGAACAGAGAGGAGAGAAGAGGATAGAGAGAGAGGAGATAGAGTTGAATGCTCGAGAAATGTGGGGGGTTAGACTGATTTAATTTTTGGGGGTTGATTTAATTTGGGGGGTTGAATCTGAAAAGTGGTTGGGTTTAATGAATTTTGGTGGAAATCATTAAGTTGGGTTATTGTGTTTAGGAATTTAATTAAGTTTCACAAATCTGTTTTTATTTTTTAAGTAAGGGTAATATTGTCTTTTCACCCCCCAAAACTTACTAAATAAGGAAACAAAAAAGTGTTGCATTTATTTTGGAACACCCCAAAATAGAAAGTGGTGCATGTATTTTGAAAAGGAGGAAGTAAGAGGAAATAATACAAGTTTGCTGAAATATGACATAAAAGTGAATAGTAATGATATTATTCTCTTATAAATTATATCATTTTGTGTAATAATGATAAAGTATATAAATAGTTGACAAATGATAATGAAATAGTGGAATATACATAAAATAGCTCTTGAATCATACAAGTTTGCTGAAAAATAACATAGAATTCAGTAATAGTAACATGAAATAGTTTTGCAAGTGACATGAAACAAATTTTAAAAATGACATGAAATAGCTCAAAAATGATATAAAATACGTCAATAATGACATGAAATAGTTTTATAATGATATTAAACACAAATATTAATTCACACATGTGAGACGTTGTTACACAATAAGTTTTGGTGTAACATGTTACACCCCAAGACGCACGCAAGTAATATACTTGACTATGATTTGAGGACAAATGAAATATTCGAAATATTATGGAACAAAAACCCAACAAAACCCATGTATAGTAAATTAGTAATAGCACGGGCCAAAAGACTAGTCTATGACTATACTAATATATAAAAAGGTATTTCTCAATAAGGAATTGTGCCACGTGGCGCTATTTCTTAGAGTTTTGACTTCATCTAGTCCACATACAATAAAAAAAATTAGATTATGCATGGTATAAGATTTGATCCCATGACCTCAAACTTGTGTACTAATGTCTTGCCACTAAACCAAGTAATAGTGTTATAATTTCAATGCAAATACTAATAAATGACATATATAAGTACCGGAGCATAACCCGGACCTAGAAATTAGTTTACTATAAAAAAAAAGAGTAAATTATAAGTTTACCTTATCATCGACAAATTTAGCCCAAAAACGAGCTTGAGCTCTCTCACAAGGATCACTGGGCAAGATGGGATTTCCTTCCCAAGTTTCATCGATGTACTCCAAGATTACCAATGACTCCACCATTGGTTTTCCAGCATGAATCATAACTGGTACCTTTTTATAAATTGGGTTGTATTTCAAAAGTTGTTCACTCTTGTTAAGCAGCACTTCCTGTACAAATTCATACTCAATACCTTTCATTTGTAGTGCTATTTCTACTCTCATACTGAATGGACTCGCCCATATTCCATATACTTTTACTCCTGCCATTATTTCCTTCTATCTTTTTCTTGTTGGTTGGCTTTTTATTTGTTGCTTTTCCTACGCTTTGGATGCTTTAGAATAGTGCTTGGGTTGTGTATATACAATTAAAATAGTACAGTAAGATCATTATCCATAGTCAAAATTAGTATGCTTTCTTATATTAAAATTCTAAAAGTTGATCATATTTTAATAATAGTGTGATAGATTGTTAATTTGTAATAGCTCACTGCTGATCTCACCTAGTCACTTTCTTGGAATTGTAATGCATGTGATGATACATTATTACCAAATCGTTTTGTTTATATATCTATGATTTGTTCGTTTCGTTAAAGTATATCTCTAATTTGTTACTATTTAGGCTCCATTTATTTTGAAGCAATTCGTATATCAGGTAAACGATTTTCTCCATTTTTTATTGTTTGGTTGAACAAGAGATTTAAAACGGAAAACTAATTTCATCCCTTTATAAACATTATTCTCCAAAATTTGAAAGAAAACCATTTTGCTTCATTTTCTTCTTCTTAACTTAATAGTTTTTCATCAAACCAAAGGAAAACTAATATTCATTTGTGTTTTCCACTAGAAAATTTTTTTATAAGAAAAAACATTTTCCATCAAACCAAACAGACCCTTAGTATATATTAAAACAAATTTATATTTTAAAAATATATAATGAAATAAAATAATAACGTATGCATGATAACTTTTGTTTTCGATACTGGTAAAATTAAAATGTCAAATGGATAATTGAACATAAAATGAAACGGAGCATTCTTTTGGGGAGATCTAAAAAAGGAAAATGATATATATCTCTACTATATGAAAGGGGGAAGAAGATGGTGACCCCCATCTGAGAATACTAAATTACTCTTAATGATCTAATAGAATGAAAAAAAATTACAAAAAAAAAATAATTTAAGAACCCTTTCTAAACATTTTAACTTGTCATTCTAAACAAGTTAAAAATGTATATGCATCAAATATTTTAATCAAAAAAAATAAATGGACGAAATATCTTGACCTTTTTTTTAAAAGAGAAAATGGTATACATGACGTCCACCTAAAAAGTATGAAACACTCACTACCTTTGATACTCTTTAATTCAGTCAAACCAACTCATTATGTCTATTTTTTTGTTTGAATTTCATTCACAAAAAGTTTATATTAAAAATCACTCACAACATTTGTTAGTTTTTTACATTAGCTAATTAATATATCTGAATTTATCTAACTATTAATCTTACATTTTAAGTGTAATCATAACTATACTACGGATGGAGTATATAATAGAATAACAAGTTTTGAAATTGACGCACACATCGCGTGCATATAAGGCTAGTTATACTCTAAATGATTGTAACACTCCGATAATTCTCTCTTTTCTAAAATACCTTTTTAATATAAAACATAGAGAATTATCAAAGTATTATCGCCCGTGTGATAACGTATCGGCTTATTCAGAATTTTGCAGCGGAAAACATAATAATAAACTTTATAAATAATAAAACTTAGTCAACAACAAAGTCAACTCCAAAACCAACCAACAAAACCAAAGTCAAACTTAAAACCAAACCAAACCAACTATGAAAAGTATAAACTTATAGTATGATAAATAGTCTAACAAGCTCTCCAATCCCGAACCCAATGATGCATCATCTTCAAACCTATAGATGGACAATGCACTATTGATCCCTAGAGACTGCTCACCAAAATGGGTCATCACAGGATCAATAAGGCAAAGCCATGATCAACATACACAACAAAAGCACGTAATCAGCAAAGCTGAGGACTACATACTAAACAAGTAAACAATCCTAACATGATACTAATAAATAGTAAGCAGGAATAAATAATAGTATAATAACTTGCAGATAATTTTTACTGAACTAAACTTTAACAACATTCTTATTACTTTAAATGGAATAGTCAATGGACCGAGTTGTCTAACTAAAACCAGCCTTCCCTTTGGAAACGAAATACGGGCGCGACTCCGTATTCCCATGACCTACGATATCGAGGAACCTTTGAAATAAAAATAGGACACGGTGATCAATCTGGCCCCAGCAAAAGTCATGGGCTACCACCATGTACTCCAACTCCTAATTGTCCAACACTTTAGACGTGCACCAGTCTAAAGCTATTGCTATCCAGTTTCACTTTACATGATTTACCAGTTATTACTTGTTATGACTCACAAGTACAACAAACATACAATCAAGCAACAATTACAAACTTTCATTTTTTTATCTTAGGATTAGGTAAGTGATCACACAACTTAACAATCCAAGATTACTTTTCAACTTTAATTCAATCCTTCCTTAAATCATGATACTATCTCAATCAACACATAGATATGTACGTACCTTGTGTAGACAAACTGAGATGCCACTTTAACCACCTCAAAAGTCGCCTAGAGAGAATTCTCCACCTAAAATAACCAATATAAATTTATGATCAAAACTCAAATAATTTCCAGCAACTTTAAAATACTTTAAACCTCCTTTAAAAATATCTAAAAGTTATTTCCATCATTAAAATTTCAATTACTAATACTTCCTAGCATAGTTCAACTATACTAGTCATTTAAAACCTTAAAACTCCTTTAATAACATCCTTTTTAAAAATTCCAGCAACATATAATTTATTAAAACTCCCTTTAAACATACTTAAACATGCTTAGAAACATAAAGGCAATAACTTTCATAACTTATAATAAACTACTATGATTTCTAACTTTCAAAACCCTAAAAATTCATGCTTTGATAATTAAAATCTACTTTAAACTCAAATATGCAAATCTGAATTTTATTTTATCAATACACAAATTATATAACTTAGATTCGATAATAAATCATCAACTTATAACTTTTAAACATTAACTAATTAAAACAAAACCTAAAAATACAATCTTTGAATAAAACTTGAGGAGGAAGAAAAGAAACAAACCAAAGCAAGAAGGAAAGAAGAAGGAAACGCCGGCCAAGGCAGGCGGCGGTGGCAGCAGCAGGTGGTCGTCGGCGAGGTGCGGCGGTGGCCGGACATGATGGTCGGCCGGAGGCTCGGCGAGAAGGAGCCGATGGAAGAGGAAAAGAAAGAAAAGAAAAAGAGAGAAAAAGAATGTGAGAGCCGAAAATTGGGAGGAAGGAGGAGAGAGAAAATAAAGTTGTGGGGTTTAGGATGTTTATATATTTTTCCCCTTGTGGGCTTAGGAAAAGACAATTGGGCTTCAAATAGAGTTTGATGATGAATAGGAATAGTGATTGAACTCCTAACATCACTAGAATTAGTATTTGGGTTCCTCAAGCCCATTTAAACTCCTTTTTCAAATCCAAATTGGTATTTCAAACATTTCAAGTACTTTCAAAGCATGACTTTAATAAATATTTGACTTGAATAAATTATTAAAATAATTCATTTGACTTTCAAATAGTCAACCTTTGAAATATGAAATCATTAAAATGCTAAAATATATTAAAATATATATAACTATATATTAAATTATATTTATAAAATTCATAAAATTACGGGGGACAGTCAACCCCTCTTAAAAGAAGTTTCGTCCGAAACTTGACACAAAAACTCACACATTTTCAAAAGTTTTTCAACTCAACTTCCATTGGAGAAATACTTGTGCCACTCATGTGCACTCTTTTGCCAACTTAAAATCACTTGTGTTACTCATGAACACCCTTTCTTATGCTGAGAATCTATTTATTTTGCACCAACATGTGCAAATCGCCAAAATAAGCATAAAAATACCATAAAAATAGGTAACAAGCGCGAAATGCTATCACATTCTACCCCCCTTAAAGAAAACGAGTTACGCCCTCGTAACTCACCTCAGGGAATAAATCCGAATACTTCTTCTTCATTTCATCTTCAGCTTCCCACGTTGCCTATTCAGATTCATGGTTAGACCAAAGTACTTTCACGATATTGACATCCTTATTGCGTGTACTACGCACCTTCTTACCAAGAATTCTCACAGGCCTTTCCTCATATGTGAGGGTACTATCAATTTGGATTCTTTCAGGCTCCAAAACATGACTCTCATCAGGAATATATCTCTTGAGTTGGGAAATATTGAACACATCATGCATTTTCTCAAATTCCATTGGCAATGCCACTTATAAGCTACCTTCCCAATTCTTTACAAAATCTCATATGAGCCAACATATTTAGTACTCAATTTGCCCTTTTTCCCAAACCTCATCACGCCCTTAGTTGGTGATACTTTCAGGAATACTTTATCACCCACTTCGAACTCATCTTCTCTTCGCTTTAAATCGGCATAACTCTTTTTCCTATCTTGAGCAGCTTGAATTCTAGCCTGAATCAACTTCACATTCTTGACAGTCTCCTCAATGAAATATATCCCCAACACTATATTCTCACTAAAATCATTCCACCAAATGGGACTTCTATACTTTCTTCCATATAACGCCTCAAAATGAGCTATTCTAATGCTCGCATGATAATTATTGTTATACTACCTCTAAGGATTGAACTTTCCCCATTGGTCTCTTATGATCTATCTTCACTTTCTGATAGGCTAGACATTTTGACACGAATTCAGCGACCTCACGCTTCATATTCGGCCAGTAATAGCTTTCCTTAAGATCCTTATAGAACTTATCACCCCTAAGGTGTACAGAATATGGAGTATTATGCCCCTCATCCATAAGACGTCTCTTAATCTCTTCACATTTTTGTGGTACGCACCACTTTCCTCAAACTTCCATCATCATGGATCTTAAAATCGACTTCCTTACCTTACTTGATTTTCTCTTTGCTCTTATCTAGGTGCTCGTCTCCAATTTGACCCTCTTTGATCTCATCGAAAACTGACAATCCCAATGATAAAGCACTCAATCTTGCCTCGATCTCCCCAGGATTTAAGATTTATAGGCTAAGCCTTTGCATATCTCGACACAACTCCTCAGGAACTACCAAGGCATTCATGCTATGGCTCGAATTCCTACTCAACGCATCAGCAACTACATTCGTTTTCCCTTCATAATATTGGATGTCTAGGTCATAATCCTTTATCAATTCTAACAATCTCCTCTACCTCATATTGAGGTCTTTCTGGGTGAAAACGTACTTTAAACTTTTATGGTTAGTAAGGATCTTACAGGTTGCCCCATAAAGGTAATGTCTCCAAATTTTCAAGGCAAACACGATTGCAGCTAACTCTAGATCATGGGTAGGGTAATTAGCCTCATAAGGTTTCAACTAACGCGACCCATACGCGATCACCTTCCCATTCTGCTGCAACACACATCCCAAACCATTCTTTGAAGCATCACTATACACCTCAAATCCCTCATTCCCATCAGGCAGGGTCAAAACAGGTGCGGAGGTCAAACGCTCTTTTAAAATCTGAAAAGCTTCCTCACACTTCTCACTCCACTCGAATTTCGACTCCTTCTTCATCAAGTTGGTCATTTGCCTCGCTATCTTTGAGAAATCTTTCACAAATCTCCTATAATAGCCACCTAGACCTAGGAAACTTCGGATACCAGACACATTCTTTGGAGTAGGCCACTCACTCACAGCTTGAATCTTAGCAGGATCTACAGAGACTCCTTCCTTAGACACATAGTGACCCAAACATGCTACTTTCTCCAAACAAAACTCACACTTAGAGAACTTGGCATATAATTGATTCTTCCTAAGCGTCTCCAATATAATCCTTAAGTGTTCATCATGCTCTTTTTCATTCTTCGAATAAATCAGAATATCATCAATGAATACAACAACGAACTTATCTAAAAAAACTCATGGAAAATCCTATTCATCAAGTCCATATATATGGCAGGTGCATTGGTCAACCCAAATGGTATTACCGTACACTCATAATGACCATAACGGGTCCTAAACGCAGTCTTAGGTATATCCTTATCAGCTACCCTCAACTGGTGATACCCCGAACGCAATTCAATCTTTGAGAACATGATCGCTCCATTCAACTGATCAAATAGGTCATCTATCCTAGGCAAAGGATACTTGTTCTTGATGGTTACATTGTTCAATTACCTATAGTCAATACACAACCTCATACTCCTATCTTTCTTCTTAACAAATAACACATGAGCTCCCCAAGGAGATGCACTACGCCTAATATAACCCTTATCGAACAGCTCTTGCAACTGCGTCTTCAATTCACTCATCTCAGGAGGTGCCATTCTATTAGGTGCCTTAGATATAGGTGCGATACCAGGAACTAAGTCTATGGTGAACTCAACGGCTCTTGCAGGCGGCATACCAGAAATCTCACTTGGAAACACATCCATAACTCATTCACAATTGGTACATCCTCAATCTTCAATCCAACCTCTTCACTTCCGAGCTGCTAGCTAATCACACTTAACTTCCATAAACCTCAATTTACACTTAGTAAACCTCGAATTATATTATCTTGCACACTGTAGAGAAACAACTCACGTCCCTTCTTCACCAACTTCTTCACTTGCATTGCAGAAATGACCCCCAAAGTTCTTAGGCTTCCCCAAAATGTCAATACGAAGTTAACTTCCCCAAAGGGCTTCTCAACACTACTTTCTGAGTTTCACAGTCTATCTTGGCCTTGTAGAAACCTAACCAATTCATCCCAAAAATGACATCTAGGTCTCCCAAATTAAATTCTATCAAATCAGAAGGAAACACACAATCTCCTATCTTCAGAGGAAAATCTTTAAACAACTTGGTACACCTTACGATCTCTCCAGTAGGTATACTAATAGGCAAATTAATTACTTCAAAGTCTGCCAACCCTAAACTTTTAATAACGGACGACGAAACAAACAAATAGGTCGCTAGATCCCCTTTACATTCTCTACCAGGATGGTTCTTACTACATACACTTCTTACAGTTGTAACTCCTCTCAGACTGGCCCTTATTATTCAAGTCTTGACCATTTCTTCCTTAGAAATTTCCATTCCCATTTCTATTCCCCTTTAAGTTCTCCTGATTTCTTCCAGCATTGAAATCCTTTCTTTTCTCACCCACTACAGCATTTTTCTTGTCACACCTCAACTGAAGATCATAAATGTGGGTTGCTCTTCCATACACAACATCTAAGGAGACAAAGATCTCATCACCTAACCCCGATTGGATTTCCTCAGTCAAACCTTGCTCAAATCTTTGAGCCTTTAGCTCTTAAGTGGCAACTACCTCAGGTGCAGACCTCGACAACTATGAACTTACTATAGTACTCATAGATAGTCATACTCCCCATCCTAAGGTTTATGAACTCCCGAGCCTTTTGTTTTATCATAAAAGCAGGGTAAAATTTTCCTCTTAAGCAGCAATAAAGCAATCCCAACTAAACCCTTCCATAACACTAAGTCGATTTCCATTTTCTTTCCACCATAAGTCAGCCTCATCTTTCAAACACAATATAGCTTGACCTACTTTATAGCTCCAAAAATCTTTTCAAACTCCCTAATCCAACTTTCTAAGAAGGTAGGGTCAGCTTGCCCCTTAAAGTACGGTGGTTTAACTTTGGCTAATCTTTCAAACACAATATAGCTTGACCAACTTTATAGCTCCAAAAATCTTTTCAAACTCCCTAATCCAACTTTCAAAGAAGGTAGGGTCAGCTTGCCCCTTAAAGTACGGTGGTTTAACTTTGGCTAATCTTTCAAACATGTCCCAGCAGGATCGGGACGCTCATCTCTTTCACGAGTCAAATTCTCTGCCAATAGGCGAATAGCAGAAGCTAAATCGTTATCGTTGTTAGCCATTTTACAGCGCGACCTAAAGTTTTAACGTAACTCTACTCTAGGTTTCGATACATAACTTACATGCCATTCTCTATGAAGACAACATTTGATTTGACCATAAAGATCGCATCAACATACAATTTCTCATGAAGTTATAATAATATCACATAATAAATCATCATGGAGCATATAATCATTCATGAAAATATTCACATCAAGAATAACACATGTGAGGATAAAATTCAATCACAATAATAAGATAAAATAAAATATTCCCGTTCACGTGCCAAAATAAATTCTTGCTCACTTGAGTAACTAAATCTTTAATTTTATTCCTTAAACGATAATAATGATATTTTTCCAATCCAAAATAACCACCTTATTCCTCGACAATATCAAGATGTTAAAGAAGGAAATTTAAACCATTGTAGCTTAGCTACTTATTCAACTACTAACCTTAGAACATAGATAAATACTCTATGGAGTTACATTATCATTCCTATCCTTATTTTCTTTATACTTTTATAGAGTAAACATTTCATCCTCAAAGTCTCCAGAGTCTCCACTATAATAATAAGCCAAAATTGTCAACAACTACCTAATATATATCACTTTTCATAAACAACTACCTAATATAAACTTTTTCTTATACAACTACCTAAGTTAACAATTCCGTCAACGTAACACTACCAAAGACGTTAATTTATGAAATTTCCGTCACATGGGGCCCACCTTTTCTAATTTCCCACCAATTTTACTGCATTTCCCTTCTAAAAACTATCTAAGGCATTATAAAACCCTCGAAAATCTTACATTGTCAATACTTAGGTCGAAATATTCAATGAAGGTTTTTAATTCTTCAGGTAAGTTCCCCTTCCTTCACCTTTTGATATTAGGGTTTATAGAATAGTGTTTTTGGTAAAAATTTAATGTCATTGGTGATATAATTGGGGAATTCTTCTGATTTTATTTGAAATTAGGGTTTTCTATAAATTGGGGGATTTGTTAATTATGATAAATTTCTATTTTTTTGGCTAATTATTTTTGAATTTGTTGGATTCAAAGAATGGGTAGCACATCAACAGGTCCGTCCAATCGAGTTCTTCCTAAAATTTGCAAATGTAAGATTGGTGTGGCAACTCTGACATCATGGACCAGTGATAATCCTGGGAGGAAATTTATAACTTGCAAGTTTTATGACCGTATTAGAAAGATCAGGCATGGCCGTGATGTGTGGGAGTGGGTTGATGAACATCAAGAGGAATGGCAAAGGGTGCTGATTAATCAACCGTTGTTGGAGAAGAAGTCGCTGGGTAGTGATGTTCAAGTACTGAAAGCTGAGGTTCATAAACTGGAACAACAAAGGATGAAGCTTGCTAAGGAGAATGAGAGATTGGTGAAGAAACTGAAGGCAGGTAGGGAGAACAGAGCAAGTGAGGGTGGAAGGATTTACATTTTCTATGGATTTGTTTGCTTTGTAATCTGTAATTTGGTATGGATTATGATGAAGAAGTTTGATGCATAAGATGTAGCAAGTTAGGTAGGGTTAATCAAGTAGTAGGCATGTTATCAACTTTTGTGAACTCGGAATGGTTACTTTGTTGTTGTTGTTGTAAGCATGTAATGTTTTCTTTGTCTTCAATGAAAACTACTAAGTAGTTGGTGTGAAAAGCTTTAATTGTGAATTTGCATTTTTGTGTACATTACTCTCAAAGAAAACCAACAACACAATAGGATCATGAGCCTGTTAATGCTAAAAATTGCTCTAACTATAGAGGCTAACATACATTACATTAAGTTATGTTCTTAATCCAACAGTAGCCAAAACATATTTCGCACAAAACAAATGGTGTACCTACTAAAACTGTTTTCAAGAATCTATGCCAAAACATTAGGAACTACTTAACCATTCTTTTACAAAAATCAAATTACACTTGCCAAGCGGGCTTTTTAGCAGCCTCTTTACAATTTTTTCAAGTTTAGGCTTCTTGTCGGGTCCCTTTTTGGCAAAGAACTTGTGAGCATTTTTCCTCTTGTTGCTTCTCTTTACTTGGTCCGCTTCTTCCACCTCTGCCGTCCAACTTGTAGTTGATTTGATCCTTGGGTCGCTTTGTGTCCAAGGTGGGATGGAGTTGGTGTTTGGTTGAACCGAGCTACTTGGGCCACCTTGATGTTCCATGCCCATGGGGTTACTAATGCATTCAACTTCATAAGCCTAACACAATACATAAACATATCAAACACATTCATGTTTAGAAAACAATAATATAAACAAAATCTATGGTAAGTACATTACCTTCCTTGTTACTCTGGCCTCCTTTCTACCCCTTTGAGCAACTGTCCAAGGATCCATGTTAAATGATCTACCTCCTTTAGATTTATCCTTTGGAGGAGCTGGAGGGTTGTTGCACTTGGTCCCGTAGTGGCCCAACCGACCACAATTACCACATTGGTTCTCGTCTCTTAGGCCTCTTAACATAAGTGCTTTGCTTGTCTTGTTTTTCATCTCGCTTCTTTTTTTCTTTTCTTAAGAGAAGGTCCGCTCGGCATCTTCCCCGATTGGTGGAGGTAATGGATGAGGGAATTCAAGTGGCTTCCCATTGCTTCATTCCGTGCATAGGTTTTATATATGGACCATATACTTGCATATACTTCTCTCTGCTATAAAAGGGGTCTACATAGTCATCTGGTTTCCCCCTAATTCTGAGTATGCAAGCATATGCATGTATGCAAGGAATCCCTGTCATATCCCACTTGTTACATGAACAAGACCTATCTCTTAAGTTAACTACAAATCTATCATGCTTGTAATCAACTTCCCACTCCCCCACTCTAGAAGGCACCATCACACACTGCTTAGCTTCTTCTTTCACCCAACTGAAAACCTTTTCAACAAAAGGCATAAACCTCCCATTATAGCTTTGAACCCCATCCCGTTTCTCTGTATTTCTCTTCATCACATACCTTCTTATCCATTCAAGGCATGTGATGATTGGTTTGTCCCTTGCTTCCTTGATTACTGAGTTGAAAGTCTCACAAAGGTTGTTAAGCAACAAATTGGACTTTGACCTAGTAAGGAAGGCATGTCTAGCCCAATATTTGGGAGGAATTGCAGCTAAGTAGTTATATGCATCTTGGGAGAGGAACTTGATAGCCTCCATTTCAGCTATGAAAGTAAACTAAGAACAACCAACAACCAACAACATTCAACCAACAAATAACTTAATCAATACAATTATTAAGAATAAATATACTAACTACACTTAACACATAAAGACTAACCCTTGAACTTGTCCTAGCTGCTCTCCAAAATGACTCTTTGAATGCTGTACCAGAAAATTGAAGCTTGAAGTTTGCCCAAATGTGTATTACACAAAATCTAACCTCAGCATTTGGGCAAACTGTTTCAACAGCATCAATTAATCCCTTGCAACAATAAGTTAGAAATAGGTCAGCAAAATATATAAAGTAACAACATTAGGCTAAAAAGGAAGTTTAATTGCTCACCTTTTGTGCGTCGGACATAACAGTCAAGCCCTCTCCCCGGTGGAATCCTATGTCATTGATCAAAAGCTCCAAGAACCATCTCCAACTGTGCTTATCTTCAACCTCAACAATGACCCATGCCACTTTGGAAATATGTTGTTGTTACCATCCTTAGCCACCGCCTGCCAATATCATGCCGGGGTATGCTCCCTTGAGATGACATCCATCAATACCAATAAGAGGTCCGCAACCCTCTCGTAAATCCTAGCTTACAAGCCTCCATGCACACATACATTCTCCGAAATGTTGGAGGTGGATTTTGTGCTCCGATCCAACGATACAAGGGCCGATGATCCGGGGTTGTATTTCGAGATTGCACAAGCATAATCATACACCCTCTTGTACTAATCAGATTCATCACCATATATGCTTAGCCCTAGCCCTAGCCCTAGCCCTTGCAAACCAAGCTCTATGGTACCCAATTGTGACCCCCGTGTCGTTGAACACCTTATGTATGAATTTTTTTAGCCTCTCACCTTAGTCATCTCTCAAGTAATTTATATACTTCTCTCGCCAACCACTCGGATGACACCTTACTATTTGCATCAACATGACCACAAGTATGCTCAAGGTCAAGACTCTTTATTTGCATTGTGATCTCTCTTGGCAAACTCACTGCATACACCTTAAACTTACACTTATCTTCATCATCACACACACACTTCACAATCTTCCCATGTTGCTTGTCCCATGGGCAGCTACACTTATACTTGCAATGAGTCATCGGTCTCTTGCCGAATTGTGAAGCAAATAGTAGTCATAAGTGTTCTCAATAGCATGAAACCTAAGTGCTTTTCTCAGTACATAAACATCCCTGAACTTCAGCCCCTTTGTCAAGTTGATTCTCTTCTTGAAGTCAACTTCTGTGTTGAATGTAGGGTATGGATCCACTTCCTCATCAGACCCTTGTAAACTCCTCAGCTCATCATAATCATACTCATGCTCCTCAATTAAGTCTATGTCACACTCTTCCTCAATAGCCTTACCCCCAACAGCACCCCTATCAACAGGTGACTTCTCCTTGGACTTTTCCGTTTCCAAACCCCTTGACTTCTTGTCTTAATACCACCTACCGCTCTTTAACTTCCTTAGTGATATTACCACCTAGTCTTGTTGTGAACACCTCCCCAACATCCTCATCCTCTTCTTCGAGGTTCAAACTGGACATCTAAATCTGAGAACTCACTATCACTAGAGCCTTCCCCTTCCTCATCTGATAAAGTTCTCTTTTTGGGTAGGTTTGACCACTTTTTTCTTTTTTGGACCCGACTTTTTCTCATTTTTTCCTAAGGCCAATCTACCCTTACTTGCAACTGTCTTGACTCTAGGTGTGCTTCTTTTTAGAGGGGAGGATGAACTTGAAGCTGTAAGTTTTGGGGGAGTTAATGCTAAGGCAACAGTTGATGATGAGGGATTAGATGAATGTTTAGGTTTTGGAGAAGATGCTGAGATGATGGCAGAAGAACCAGTTGATCTTGGGGGTGATTTTGATTTAGTGACCTTAGAATAAAATTGGCCTTTGGTTATAGGCAAAACCCCCTCATCACTTTTAGTAGGGCTACTTGATTTAAGCCTAGTTGATCTTCTTATAGGGCTTAAAACTACCTCAGTCTTTGGCTCCTTCAACTTTGTTATGCTTAGGCTCTTTGTTGGAGGTACTAAGCCTGGTACTTGAACCTGCCTTCTAGTTGGAGCCCAACTCACATATTTGCTTCTTGTTTTTGGGCCTGTTAACACAATGGGCTCCTCCAAAACCCAAACAGTAACCCTATTCCATCTATTTGCACTATCAACCAGCAAATTAATTTCCCTCTCCCCTTCAATCTTCACTCTCCCATCACTCAATGTCTTTCCCTTCAGCATAAACCATACACTGAAATTGGCCAAATGTTGCCCTGCATATTGCATTTGCTTCACTACAACTTCTCTTAAACTGTCAATGGTTATGGTTGAAGTCCAATATTGAAGTTTCATTCCCTGAATAGGAATCCTCTTAACCCCATTAATTTCCACAAGCGCATACTGAGTTTCCCCATTAATTTCTACAAATTTGCCCCCAAACCAGATATTCATATCCACATACAGTGGTGGTACCCTAAAAATTAAAAGATTCACTCAATTTCAGCATCCCCAAATTCAAGACAAAAATTAAAAAAAACATTTACACAGTTCACATTGCAATTGCAAACCCTAGAATTATTTTAATATAAACATGGCCCATTAAACATCGCATTAGCAAGCAAAAACTAAACTAATTCAATATATTTCTGGGTTAATCATTCAACTAGGGTTACTCAAATTTCAATGCAAATAAACAATTACCACAACTTTTTACATATACAGTAAGAGTGAGAGAACAGTGAGATACCTTTCTACACCTCTAGTTGATGCTTTATTTGCAATTTCCCCCTTCTTTCTTCCCATTTATTCTGCTCTTTGGACCACAAAGGTACTTCTAAAAAAGGAAGATGCTGACAGAAGCGGAAACGACAATGGGAAGCCTTTTTCAGGAAGATGGTGATTGATGATGAAAGAATTACAGTAAGGTGGGTGAGAATTGAAGATGATGAGTAAGAAATGGAAGAATTACAGTTAGAGGATGAATGTGAAAAGCCATGTGAGGAAAGTAGAAATGCAGTACAATTGGTGGGAAATTAGAAAAGGTGGGCCCCATGTGACGGAAATTTCATAAATTAACGTCTTTGGTAGTGTTACGTTGACAGAATTGTTAACTTAGGTAGTTGTATAAGAAAAAGTTTATATTAGGTAGTTATTTATGAAAAGTGATATATATTAGGTAGTTGTTGACAATTTTGGCTAATAATAATAATAATAATAACCTGGATTCCTAGGTCTAGTAGATCTTCGGATCCTTTTGGGTTGATGTCCATCCTCGTCCAACTCTGAATCACTCACATCGCTCAGATAAGATCTCCAAGTAATACTATAGATGTCCTTTCAGGTTTGCCCTCTAGTACGATCAAACTCCTAAATAACCTCATCATTGCTATCAGGAATGCTTACTTTCAAAACATAACACATAATGATCTCTAAACTGGTGTAGCTCTCACTATCAGACTCTCCATCATACTCATCATCACTCAATACAATAGGGTTGTAATAGCTCCCTACTCTAGTATCTATTAGAATAAATTTAACTTCTATAAGTAATTACTCTCACTTAACGTATAATCCCAACAATAAACAATAAGCAAGAATAATCCACAACATAAAGCATAGGAATAACATAAACAGTTAGCAGGGAAGAAAAATATAATCATGCTGGACTAACTATTTAATGCAGACATATAATATATTCTATCCTATATGCCCTTCCTATACTACCCATCTCTCACAAAATAATAAAATAAAATAGAGTATTGAAAATAATTTAAATAAATAATAATTTACATTTTTTTTGTTCTCGAATTTGGAAGAAACCGAAAAAAATATGGTTCGAAAAAAGAAATTCGAACATAATACGGAAAAAAAAAATTCAGACTTTATAATAAAAAAAATTGTGAATACCATAAAAAAAATTTCGGACCCTAAAATTAAATTAGAATGCGAAATTATATTGCAATCGTGAAAAAGAACTTTCTAAGGTAATTTGAATACCATGAATAAGTAGGAGCTCATACCTAAGAAATTTATTTTAAGTATTAGATAGTTAAGCGCCTAAAAACTTAAAGTTGGCACGAAAGGCCAATAAAAACCTAAAGCTCTGATACCACTTTGTAACACCCCGATAATTCTCTCTTTTCTAAAATACCTTTTTAATATAAAACATAGAGAATTATCAAAGTATTATCGCCCGTGTGAAAACGTATCGGCTTATTCAGAATTTTGCAGCGGAAAAGATAATAATAAACTTTATAAATAAAACTTAGTCAACAACAAAGTCAACAATAAAGTCAACTCCAAAACCAACCAAAAAAACCAAAGTCAAACTTAAAACCAAACCAAACCAACTATGAAAAGTATAAACTTATAGTATGATAAATAGTCTAACAAGCTCTCCAATCCCGAACCCAATGATGCATCATCTTCAAACCTGTAGATGGACAATGCACTATTGATCCCTAGAGATTGCTCACCAAACACTAGGTAAAAAAAAGGAAGGGCTGCGCTGGAAGGGCTGCGGTTTTCAAGGAAACCGCAGCCCTTTTAGTGAAGGGTTGCGGTTACCTAGAAAACGCAGCCCTTCAAACTGTATGAAGGGCTGCGGTTTTAAGGCTAACCGCACCCTATTAATGTAGGGTCTGCGGTTATCCCGAAAACCGCAGCCCTTCATACACGAAGGGCTGCGTTTTCTGGGTTAACCGCAGCCCTTCAGATCCCGCCCAAGCTTGCTAATTAAGCCTTTAGTTTTGAGCGCAACACACAATACACACTCACTCGCAAATTTCCCTCGCTCCCTTATTGGAAAAATTTTCACTCGCACACTCACCCCTCTCCCTCACACTCACTCGCACAGCCCTAACGCCATCACCAGCACCGACACATCGCCGGAGCGCCGTCCCATCGCCGAGCACCGTCATTGACGCACCGACGCCGGAAACGTTTCGAGCAACGCACCATCGCCCGAGCTCCTTCTTCTTCTCTTCTCTCGGCGCACCTTGACGCCACCACCACCACCACTACTTGCATTGTCGGTAATTCCTCTCTCACTCTCTCTCCTCTTTTTCATTTCTCTAATTAATTTGTTTTATTTAATTTCTCTTCTATATTGTGTTGTAAAATGTGATTGTTGGGGGTGGGGGAGGGCTTGGGGAGGGTGGGTAGGGGGTGGGGGGGTCTTCAGGCAGAGATGGGGAGGGCTGGGGAGGCCGGGCATGGGGTGGGGGAGGGCAGGGGATGCTTGGACGGGGGGGGGGGCCGGGGGGAGGGTGGATATGGGTGGGGTTCTTTGGGCGGGTGGTGGGGGAGGGGGGGTAGGGAGGGCTGTGGATGTTGGGTAGGGGGTGGGGGTGGGCTAGCGGGGGTGGGGGAGGGTGGGGGAGGGTTGGGGGAGGCTGGACAGGGGGTGGGGGAGGGCGGCAATGGGTGGGGGAGGGTCGGGATGCTTTGGGCGGGGGTGGGGGGGGCGGCAATGGGTGAGGGAGGGTTGGGGATCTTTGGGCGGGGGTGGGGGAGGGCTTAGGTATAATGTAACTATTGTGTAGATTTTTAGGCTTCCATCTCGTTGTTGGTTGAATTTCGGAAACGAAAATTAAAGGTCATTTTACGCCTACATGGCAATGAGGGAGTGCGAGTGGGGGCGTAGTGGCGGTGTTGGTGGGGGCATTGTAAATGTGGAGTCGAGTCACATGGCAATCGAAAGCCCATCTCGGTGCTCTCCACATTTATAACGATTTCAACTCCGCCGCTACCAGCTGATGGGCATTCCGTTGCCATGTGACCTGATTCTCGGGTCATTTTAGGCCTATTTTCGCCTTTCGTGTCCAATTCGTACCAACTGATGGGAATTTCGGAGGGTTTGTGTAGTGTATGTATATTTCTTGATATGAGATTGTATGAAAACGCAATGTAATTTAGCTATGAAATCTACAAGTTGTTTGAATCGTCATCATATGCTTAGATACCCGTTCAAGACTTACTCATTAGGAGTAAGTCTTGAATAGTCCCCGGTTTGGGACTGTTCTTGGACGTTTGATCTCACTTAGGTGGTGAATGTGTGTCTTCTTTTCAATTCTGAGGAAATTCTTGGCTTATCGTTTCTCTACATTGTTCTCTGGGTACATATGTAGATAAGCAATTATCTACATTGTGTACTTGGAGAACTGTAGGGAAATGCTGCCGGCTTTTCCTTAGAATTGAAAAGTTGGCATATATTCACTAGTGAGATTAGACGTCCAAGGATGGGTTAGGTTGGAGTGATAAGGACCTTCGGCTGCATGCATATACAATTGAACATGTCACTATCTTAGCTTGCTCTATAGGTTGGAGTGATAAGGAGTGATCCACGAACATCAATTGATCAGATGATACCTTTACCTGATCCACCTGTAGTACCCGAGTTGAAGGTAATCACTTAATCCCTTTGCTTTGTTAAACAACTATTGTTCTTAAATGCATGAAATTCTTACTATATGTTGTTTCATAGACTAACTATAAGTGGAGTTTTTTTTTAAAGGAAGAGACACCATGTGAACTATTAGCTCGAGGAGATGGTTATGATAGTTTCATTCTCGTAGCTTATGGCCATGCACAACCCCCTAGTGATCGAGTATGATTGCATAACCAGTTAGTGGATGATAATCACTATGTGGTCACCCTCAATGAAATTGTGTCTGGTTTCGAAGAATTACCTCTTCCGCTGCCGAAGCCAGAAGTTGGTCTACAGTTATTGAATGATGCCCTTGGCAGTTATATTCTATGGCCGCATGCATTGGTGCGGTTTTCAGATGAGGTACAATGATTAGCATACATATATATATGCGTGTTTTCTTTTATAGTTCCTATGATAGTCAGTAATATCTTTACTTTTAACTAATTACTAGGTTTGGGGGAAGGGAGACTCACATGACAGGAAGGGAAAGAAGGCATGTTCACCAGATAAGAAAGCAAGTTTACGTGATGAAGGTTGTAATCCCCCGTAATTTTATGAATTTTATAAATATATTTAAAGTGTATTTATAAATGATTTTAATATTTTATGAGTCGAATTATTTTAATGTTTGACTATTTTGAGGAGTTAAAGTGTTTTATGGTTTTTTATTTCTTAAATTAATTATATATTTCATTAAGTGGAACTTTAATTATTTAAAGAGTAGTATTTAAAGTATATTTAATTATTAAATTAAGCTTATGGGTTGAGGAGCCCAATTTGTAGCCTTTTGAGCCCATTTGAAAGCCCAAAGGAGTAATTCTTTTCCTAATAAGACTATTATTCTTACGTACTCCTAATTCTACTAGGATTAGGGAAAGGTAACCTATAAATACTTCATTAAACCTCCCATGATTCATATTTTCTGATTTGGCTTTTGTTTTCCACTAATTCTTCTTTCCTCTTTCCCTCCCTTCACTCGTTTTTTCTCTCACCCGAATCTGATTGTCCATATTTCTCGTAGTTCCGTTTATTTTTAGCCAAAAATTCCTTCTGAGAAATTGTAGATCTCGAAAAGTTATTGAACTTACGCTCAAGAATCACTCGATTCCGATTATTATTCTATCAATTATGACCTCTGCAAGTTTCGCAATTTTGCTGCCATATTTCACTCGCGATTTCGGTATTTCACTCTTTTTCTCCCTTTTTCTTTTGATTCTTTTCCTTGTTTTCTTATATATTGATTTCATATATATTGATCTAATATTCCAAAGTATTATTTTGTTAAATTATTGTTTAAAGATTGTATCTTTAATTATTTCAGATTATATGTTTCATATTATTAAGCAAAAAAATTTCAGATTTAATATTTTATGTTCAAGGAGAGATTTAAATATTAAAGTCTTGATTTTTGAGGTTTTCAAAGTCTATTTTAGTAGTACCATATTTTAGGGTTTGAAATATTTAATCTTTGGTGTCAAAAGAATTTTAGAAAAGGTTTTGACACGTTTTTAAGTGAAGTTTTATTGCTGTAAATTTATTGGTATATTGATATACCAATGTTTTGTATTTTGTTAGGCGGAGATTATTCCCTAGGCAACTTTTAGAGTAGAAAAGTGGCCTCTCAATTTGTCTACACGAGGTACGTACATACCTGTGTGCTATGTGATTAGTATCATGATTTAAGGAGGAAAAAGTTGTAGTATCATGTATAGAAACTTTATAAGTTCATATGTGATTTCTAGTATGATTGGTTTCTACATGTTTTATGCCTGTGAGCAAGCATGTTGATTATGAGATTTATTATGAGTAAAGAATTGTCATGTTTGTATGGATTTATTGATGCAAGCATGTGGATGTGAACTTTATTTATTAATTCACATGGGGGAATTAATATGTTATTAAGATTGATTCATGTTATTCATGTGTTCCCTTACAAGTATTATTTTCACTACTTTATGAGGACTGTGTGCCTTATTTGGTAAGTTGATAAGTATGCCTTTTAAAGGTAAGTTTGATTGTTGGCTAGGTTCAACAAATAAGAAAGTTGAGGTTAAAAGAAAGTAAGTCTTGGGTTGTAAGTTGTGATCACTTATTAAATCCTAAGATAAAAGAAGTTCATTTGTGAATGTTTGAATTGTATTTCTGTGTTGCTTGTATGTGTGTCATAACAAGTAATAACTTGTAAAGAACGTAAAGTGTAACGAGGATAGCTATAGACTTTAGACTGGTACACGTCTAAAGTTGGACATTAGGAGTTGGGGTACATGGTGAGCGAGCCATGGCTTTTTACAGGAGATGGATTGATCACCATCCCTTTTTCAGTTAGCAAAGGTTCCTCGATATCGCAGGTCATTTCTGGAATACGTGGTAGCTCCCGTATTTCGTCTTCTTAATGAAGGCATTAGTAGATAAGACAACTCAGGTCCAATAACTATTCCATTTGAGTAATAAAAAGATGTTTAGAGTTTAGTTCAGTAAAAGTTGTCTGCAGAAATGTTATATTGTTATAGTATTATTTATCCCTGCATGTTATTTATTAGTATCATGTTAGGAATATTTACGTGTTACTATGTAGTACTCAGCTTTGCTGATTACGTGCTTTGTTTGTGATTGTTAATCATGGCTTTGCCTTATTGATCCTGTGATGACCCAATTTTGGTGAGCAGATTCTCTAGAGCATTGACATTTACAGGTTCGCAGATGTTGCATCATTGGGAATCTGGGAATGGAGAGCTTGTGTAATCTAGTATATCATATTTTCTGCATTAGTAGGAACGTATTATAATAAGTTTGTTTGAGTAGACATATATAGAGTGTTTGATTTTAAAGTACTTATTTATTTATTTATGATAATAAAGTATGAAGTTTAGTTAGATGTTTTCCGCTGCAAAATTCTGAATAAGCCGATACGTTATCACACGGGCGATAATACTTGGGTAATTCTCTAAGTTTTATATTGAAAAGGTATTTATGAAAAGAGAGAATTATCGGGGTGTTACAAAGTGGTATCTGGGAGCTTTAGGTTATTTTCAAAACTTTTAGGCGCCTAACTAACTTACTAGTTCTTTGAATAAACTCTTAGAATTGCTCCTACTTGTTCGTTTTGAAAAACTTATAGGGATATATTAATATAGTATATTTCAGAGGACCGTATTTTTTTTTAGGGGTCTGATTTTTTTTTATCATTGTCCGAAAATTTTATTTGCTCGAAATTTTTTGTTATTTCGAATTTTTGTGATAATTCGAAAATTTAGGATTTCGAAATTTTTTTTTTTAAAGAAAAAAAATTCGAATTGTTTTCCTCTTTCGAATTTTAGAAGTCTGAATTTTTTTTTATTTAGTCGATTTTTTTTTTAGTTCGACATTCAATTAGTATTATTTCATAAGGATGCATGCATTATTTTTCATGCCTTCAAAGTTTTAATTGTTGCATTGTGAGAATGGGTAGTATAGGAAGGGCATATAGGATAGAAATATTATATGCCTTCATTGAATAGTTAGTTCAGCATGATTATTATTTTCTTCCCTGCTAACTATTCATGATTATTTTTTCTTCCCTGCAAATTGTTTGTATTTTTCTTGCCTGCTAAGTGTTATATTCTTGTGCCTATGATGTTAATGGCAACTTGTGTATTATTATTTTTGGGAATGCGTACAGGGAGAGTACTAAGTATATCCATTGGAATAGGTTTAATTTATTTGTTATATATAGATCCCTAACCATGTCTGTCAGGCAAGTTAATAGAATTGGCAGGCAAGTTAATAGAGTAGGAAGTCATCATAACCCAATTGTATTGAGTGATGATGAGAATGTTCGATGTCATGAGCCTGGAAGTGATAGCTACACTAGCTTAGAGAGCATTATGCGTTATGTGTTAAAAGTAGGCATCCCTGTTAGCGATATATGAAGTAATTCACGAGTTTGATCGTACTAGAGCGCAAACCTGAAAGGACATCTACAATGTTACTTGGAGACCTTATCTGAGCGATGTTAGTGATTTAGAGATGGATGGAAATGGACATCAACCCAAAAGGATTCGAAGATCTACTAGATCTAGGAATTCAGGTTATTATTATTATTATTATTATTATTATTATTATTATTATTATTATTATTATTATTATTATTATTATTATTATTATTATTATTATTATTATTATTATTATTATTATTATTATTATTATTATTATTATTATTATTATTATTATTATTATTATTATTATTATTATTATAGTGAAGACTCTAGAGACTTTGAAGATGAAATGTTTACTCCATAAAAAACATAAAGGAAATAAGGATAGGAATAATAATGTAACTCCATAAGAGTATTTATTTATGCTTTAAGATTAGTTGTTGGAAAGTAGTCAAGCTACAATGGTTTAAATTTCCTTCTTTAGCATCTTTATATTGTTGAGGAATAAGTTGGTTATTTTGGATTGGAAAATATTCTTGTTATCGTTCGAGGAATAAAAGTTATTATTCAGTTATTTGAGTTGAGTGAGAATATATTTTAGTACGTGAAAAGGGGAAATATTTTATTTATTATGATTGGTTTCATTTGATCCTTATGTGATTATTTATTCATGCGTGAATATATGATTGTTATGGTTCATAATGTGTGAATTTAGTGTTATAGTAACTTCATGAGAAATTGTTTGTTGATGCGATCTTTATGGTCAAATCAAATATTGTCTTCGTAGGAAATGGCAAGTAAGTGTGAATTGAAACCAAAGTAGAGTTACGTTAAATTTCGAGTCGCGAAGTAGAGTGTTAAACAACAATGATGCCTTTAGCTTCGCTATTCGCCTATTGGCAGAGAAATTGACTCACGAAATAACTGAGAGTCCCGATTCTGATGGGGACATGTTTGAGAGACTAGCTAAGATTAAATCGTTGTACTATAAGGGGCAAGCTGACCCTACCTTCTTAAAGAGTGGATTAGGGAGTTTGAAAAGATTTTCGGGGCTGGGAACTATCCTAAAGGTATGAAAGTAGGTCAAGTTGTACTGTATCTGAAAGATGAGGCTGACTTATGGTGGAAAGAAAATGGAAATAGACTTAGTGTTGTGGAAGAGTTTAATTGGGAATCCTTTATTGCTGCTTTAAGGGAAAAATTTTACCCTGCTTTTATGAGAAAGAAAAGGCTCAGGAGTTCATAGACCTTAGGATGGGGAGCATGACCATCTCTGAGTATTATAGCAAATCCAAAGCATTGTCTAGGTTTTTAGGTAGTAGCCACTGAGGAGTTAAAGGCTCAGTGATTTGAGCAAGGTTTGATTGAGGAAATTCAATTGGGGTTAGTAGATTATGAAGAAATTGACTTGTCTATCAGTATTCCTACTGGGGAGATCATAAGGTTTACCAAACTGTTTAGAAATTTGCCTTTGAAGATAGGAGACTATGTTTTTCCAATCTGACTTAATAGAATTCAATTTGGGAGATCTAGATGTGATTCTTGGGATGAATTGGTTAAGTCTTTACAAGGCCAATATCGACTGTGCGATTCAGAAGGTAGTGTTAAGAAACCCTTTGGGAAAATTGACCTCCTACAGACGCTTTGGGAAACCTAAGAAGTTTGGAGTTATCTCCGCTATGCAAGTAAGAAAGTTGATGAGAAAGGGGTGTGAGTTATTCTTCTGTAGTGTGCAGGATGTGAGTAAGGAAGTTGAAGTGAAGCTTGAGGATGTTCCAATTGTGAACGAGTTTATGGATGTGTTTCCAAGTGAGATTTCAGGTATGCCACCTGCGAGAGCTGTTGAGTTCACCATAGACTTAGTTCCTGGAACTGCACCTATATCTAAGGCACCCTATAGAATGACACCTCCTGAGATGAGTGAGCTGAAAATACAGTTGCAAGAGCTATTGGATAAAGGTTATATTAGGCCTAGTGCATCACCTTGGGGAGCTTCTGTGTTGTTTGTGAAGAAAAAGGATGGAAGCATGAGGCTATGTATTGATTATAGGGAGTTGAATAATGTAACCATCAATAACAAATATCCTTTGCCTAGAATAGATGACCTATTCGACCAGTTGAATGGAGCGAGTGTGTTCTCAAAGATTGACTTACGTTCAGAATATCATCAATTGAGGGTAGCTGATAAGGATGTACCTAAGACTGCCTTTAGAACGCGTTATGGTCACTATGAGTTCACTGTAATGCCATTTGGGTTAACCAATGCTCCTGCTATATTTATGGACTTAATGAGTAGGATCTTTCATGAGTTTCTAGATAAGTTTGTGGTAGTTTTCATTGATGACATACTGATATATTCGAGGAATGAGGCTGAGCATGATAAGCACTTGAGGATCATTTTGGAGACATTGAGGAAAAATCAATTGTATGCCAAGTTCTCTAAGTGTGAGTTCCGTTTGGAGAAAGTAGCGTTTTTGGGTCACTATGTGTCTAAGGAAGGAGTCTTAGTAGATCCTGCTAAGATTCAAGTTGTTAGTGAGTGGCCAACTCCAAAGAGCGTGTCAGATATTAGAAGTTTCTTAGGTCTAGCTGGCTATTATAGGAGATTTGTGAGAGATTTCTCGAAGATAGCAAGACCTATGACCAATTTGATAAAAAAGGAGTCAAAATTTGAGTGGAGTGAAAAGTGTGAAGAAGTCTTTCAGATTTTGAAAGATCGTTTAACCTTTGCACCTGTTTTGACCCTGCCTGATGGGAATGAGGGATTTGAGGTCTATAGTGATGCTTCGAAGAATGGTCTAGGATGTGTGCTACAGCAGAATGGGAAGGTAATTGTGTATGCATCGCGTTAATTGAAATCTTATGAGGCTAATTACCCTACCCATGACCTAGAGTTAGCTGCCATAGTGTTTGCATTGAAAATTTGGAGACATTACCTCTATGGAGCGACTTGTAAGATATTCACAGACCATAAAAGCTTGAAGTACATTTTCACTCAAAAAGACCTGAATATGAGGCAAAGAAGATGGCTGGAGTTGATTAAGGATTATGACCTAGACATCCGGTATCATGAGGAGAAAGCAAATGTAGTTGATGATGCCTTGAGCAGAAAATCGAGTCATAGCTTGAGTACCTTGATAGTCTCTGAGGAGTTGTGTCGAGATATGCAAAGGCTGAGCCTAGAACTCTAAAATCCTGGGGAAAGTGAGGCAAGACTTAGCGCTCTATCTTTGGGTTTGTCAGTTTTCGATGAGATAAAAGGGTCAAGTTGGGGATGAGCACCTAGATAAGATCAAGGAGAAAATTAGGCAAGGTAAGGAAGCTGACTTTAAGATTCATGATGATGGGAGTTTAAGGTTTAAAGGGAGGTGGTGTGTACCACAAAAATGTAATGAACTTAAGAGACGCCTTATGGATGAGGGGCATAATACTCCATATTTTGTGCACCCTTGGGGTGACAAGTTGTATAAGGACCTTAAGGGTATCTATTGGTGGCCAAATATGAAGCGAGAGGTAGCCGAGTATGTGTCTAAGTGCCTAACCTACCAGAAAGTGAAGATAGATCATAAGAGACCCATGGGGAAAGTTCAATCCTTAGAGGTTCCTGGATGGAAGTGGGATTCTATTTCTATGGACTTTGTGACTGCCTTACCTAAAACGAGGAGTGGAAACGACACTATTTGGGTTATTGTGGATAGATTGACCAAATCCGCTGTGTTTATACCCATTAAGGAGACGTGGAAAAAGAAGCAACTTGCTAAGACATACATTAGGCATGTGGTGAGACTACATGGAGTTCCAAAGGATATCATTTCTGACCGTGACTCTAGGTTTCTTTCGAAATTTTGGAAAAAGGTCTAATTAAATCTTGGGACAACATTGAAGATGAGTACAGCCTTTCACCCTGCGACTGATGGTCAGACTGAGAGGACTAACCAGACTATGGAGGATATGTTGAGAGCATGTGCTATTGACTTTCAAGGTAGTTGGGAGGACCAATTAGACCTGATTGAGTTTTCTTATAACAATAGTTATCATGCGAGCATTAAGATTGCACCCTTTGAGGTATTATATGGACGGAAGTGTAGAAGCCCCATTTGTTGGAATGACTTTAGTGAAAATATAGTCTTGGGAACAGAGTTTATTGAGGAAACTGTCAAGAATGTCAGACTAATTCAGGCTAGAATCCAAGCTGCGCAAGATAGGCAGAAGAGTTATGCTGATTTGAAACGACGCGAGGATGAGTTTGCTTTAGGTGATAAGGTGTTCTTGAAAGTATCACCCACTAAGGGCGTCATGAGATTTGGGAAAAAGGGCAAGTTAAGTGCTAAGTATGTATGAGATTCAGAGCGAATTGGGAAAGTAGCCTATAGATTGGCATTGCCAATGGAGTTTGAGAAGATGCATGATGTATTCCATATTTCCCAACTCAAACGCTATATCCCTGATGAGCGTCATGTCCTTGAGCCTGAACGGATTCAGATCGATAGTAGCCTCACATATGAGGAAAGACCTGTCAAGATTCTCGACAGGAAAGTGCGTAGTACACGCAATAAGGACGTCCACATTGCGAAAGTACTTTGGTCTAACCACGAGTCTGAAGAGGCAACGTGGGAAGCCGAAGATGAGATGCAAAAGAAGTATCCAGACTTGTTCCTTGAGGTGAGTTACGAGGACGTAACTCGTTTTCTTTAAGAGGGGTATAATGCGATAGAATTTCGCACTTTTGTCCATTTTTATGGCATTTTTTCATATTTTTATGCTTTATTTTGAGTTTTGCACATGTTGGTGCAAAGTTTAGTGTCCACTATGTGGCGTAGTCAAGTTATTTTGGGAATAGTGTACACATGTTGTGTCGCAAATATCTCCGGGTTTGCCTACTTTAAAGTTTTGAAAGAGAGTTTTCTTAAAAGTTTTGATTTTCGTGCCCAAGTTTCGGGACGAAACTTCTTTTAAGAGGGATAGACTGTAATCCCCCGTAATTTTATGAATTTTATAAATATATTTAAAGTATATTTATAAATGATTTTAATATTTTATGAGTCGAATTATTTTAATGTTTGACTATTTTGAGGAGTTAAAAGTGTTTTATGGTTTTTTATTTCTTAAATTAATTAAATATTTCATTAAGTGGAACTTTAATTATTTAAAGAGTAGTATTTAAAGTATATTTAATTATTAAATTAAGCTTATGGGTTGAGGAGCCTAATTTGTAGCCTTTTGAGCCCATTTGAAAGCCCAAAGGAGTAATTCTTTTCCTAATAAGACTCTTATTCTTATGTACTCCTAATTCTACTAGGATTAGGGAAAGGGAACCTATAAATACTTCATTAAACCTCCCATGATTCATATTTTCTGATTTGGCTTTTGTTTTCCACTAATTCTTCTTTCCTCTTTCCCTCCCTTCACTCGTTTTTTCTCTCACCCGAATCTGATTGTCCATATTTCTCGTAGTTCCGTTTATTTTTAGCCAAAAATTCCTTCTGAGAAATTGTAGATCTCGAAAAGTTATTGAACTTACGCTCAAGAATCACTCGATTCCGATTATTATTCTATCAATTATGACCTCTGCAAGTTTCGCAATTTTGCTGCCATATTTCACTCGCGATTTCGGTATTTCACTCTTTTTCTCCCTTTTTCTTTTGATTCTTTTCCTCGTTTTCTTATATATTGATTTGATATATATTGATTTCATATATATTGATCTAATATTCCAAAGTATTATTTTGTTAAATTATTGTTTAAAGATTGTATCTTTAATTATTTCAGATTATATGTTTCATATTATTAAGCAAAAAAAATTTCAGATTTAATATTTTATGTTCAAGGAGAGATTTAAATATTAAAGTCTTGATTTTTGAGGTTTTCAAAGCCTATTTTAGTAGTACCATATTTTAGGGTTTGAAATATTTAATCTTTGGTGTCAAAAGAATTTTAGAAAAGGTTTTGACACGTTTTTAAGTGAAGTTTTATTGCTGTAAATTTATTGGTATATTGATATACCAATGTTTTGTATTTTGTTAGGCGGAGATTATTCCCTAGGCAATTTTTAGAGTAGAAAAGTGGCCTCTCAATTTGTCTACACGAGGTACGTACATACCTGTGTGCTATGTGATTAGTATCATGATTTAAGGAGGAAAAAGTTGTAGTATCATGTATAGGAACTTTATAAGTTCATATGTGATTTCTAGTATGATTGATTTCTACATGTTTTATGCCTGTGAGCAAGCATGTTGATTATGAGATTTATTATGAGTAAAGAATTGTCATGTTTGTATGGATTTATTGATGCAAGCATGTGGATGTGAACTTTATTTATTAATTCACATGGGGGAATTAATATGTTATTAAGATTGATTCATGTTATTCATGTGTTCCCTTACAAGTATTATTTTCACTACTTTATGAGGATTGTGTGCCTTATTTGGTAAGTTGATAAGTATGCCTTTTAAAGGTAAGTTTGATTGTTGGCTAGGTTCAACAAATAAGAAAGTTGAGGTTAAAAGAAAGTAAGTCTTGGGTTGTAAGTTGTGATCACTTATTAAATCCTAAGATAAAAGAAGTTCATTTGTGAATGTTTGAATTGTATTTCTGTGTTGCTTGTATGTGTGTCATAACAAGTAATAACTTGTAAAGAACGTAAAGTGTAACGAAGATAGTTATAGACTTTAGACTGGTGCACGTCTAAAGTTGGACATTAGGACTTGGGGTACATGGTGAGCGAGCCATGGCTTTTTACAGGAGATGGATTGATCACCATCCCTTTTTCAGTTAGCAAAGGTTCCTCGATATCGCAGGTCATTTCTAGAATACGTGGTAGCTCCCGTATTTCGTCTTCTTAATGAAGGCATTAGTAGATAAGACAACTCAGGTCCAATAACTATTCCATTTGAGTAATAAAAAGATGTTTAGAGTTTAGTTCAGTAAAAGTTGTCTGCAGAAATGTTATATTGTTATAGTATTATTTATCCCTGCATGTTATTTATTAGTATCATGTTAGGAATATTTACGTGTTACTATGTAGTACTCAGCTTTGCTGATTACGTGCTTTGTTTGTGATTGTTGATCATGGCTTTGCCTTATTGATCCTGTGATGACCCAATTTTGGTGAGCAGATTCTCTAGAGCATTGACATTTACAGGTTCGCAGATGTTGCATCATTGGGAATCTGGGAATGGAGAGCTTGTGTAATCTAGTATATCATATTTTCTGCATTAGTAGGAACGTATTATAATAAGTTTGTTTGAGTAGACATATATAGAGTGTTTGATTTTAAAGTACTTATTTATTTATTAATGATAATAAAGTATGAAGTTTAGTTAGATGTTTTCCGCTGTAAAATTCTGAATAAGCCGATACGTTATCACACGGGCGATAATACTTAGGTAATTCTCTAAGTTTTATATTGAAAAGGTATTTCTGAAAAGAGGGAATTATCGGGGTGTTACAAAGGTGAACGAAATGTGGTGAAGGGAAATGTTTCTATGACAAAGAATCCACTTATTATCAAGGCAGAGGTGGTGCGAGGCCTTAGTATTCCATGCTTTTGGTTACATGAGTGCGCTAGCGATTTACCCGATCATAGTATAATTGAGGTTCCTTTGGAGGAGCAACAATTCCACTACTTTGAGGAGTCATCGACATTCATTTCTAAGGTCGATATTAAAGAATTCTTATGTGGGGTAGAGTTGAATGTTTCCATGATACAAACATTCATGAGGTAATACATAAGTATATAAATTAAATATACATATACATATGCCTTAAGTAGTTTTCAATTCAACTTCCATAATAAGTAAGTTTACTTTTAATCAATATGTAATTTCTCAGGTTATTATACAATGAATTGATTGCAACATCTAGTCATGAGTCAATGTTTGGTTGGTTATGTCCAAACATAATACGAGATGACAATTGCTTACAAAACAAAGCCGAAGTGAAAGAGTATCTCGATATGAGTTTCAAAGCATCATCTCGTTTTGGATATCATCATATCATTCTTGTTCCTTATATTGAAAAGTATGCTTGTTAAACTCGCTTTACTTTTATTATTCGATAATTAAATTGACCTATTAATTGTTCTACGATTAATAATAACTATATTTTCTTGTTGTAGGGCTCATTGGACACTGCTTGCGATATATTTGTCACGTAACGAAGTCTACCACTTTGATTCTTTGCGTCGACAACCACCACGGTCCTTACTAATCAAATCATTGTTAAATAGGTAGCCTAGTCGAAACTCAATATATGCGCACTTATTAATATTACACATTATTCATCATCTTTATATATATAAACAGTTAGTACATCTAATCTTATAATAATGTATTGATGTAGTGTGATGAAGCATATTAGTGCAACAGGACATCGAGCACCAAAAGCTCCTGTTTGGATATCAGTCGAGGTAACATGACTAATTTATTTGTCCTTATATAGAAACACTTTTAGCCACATACTACACATCTAACATTGGATGCATCCTTTGGTGAACATTTAGTGTCCGCAACAAGATGATGGACTTGCATGTGGCTATTACGTGCAGAGGTACATGTTCGATATCGTCAACCATTGCACTAACGTCGATGATCTTCAAAAGGTATGTAACTTATTAGTATATGTTAGTTTAGATTAGATCGATTGGTAATAGGTATTAATTGGTTTATAAACCAAAGTAGCACATGCATATATTTGGGAACGAAAATGTCATTTTTAGGCCTATTTTTGCCTTTTAAGCTTCTAAATCGTATTTATCGAGTCATTTAACCCCAAATTCATTTTGAACATGATAATAATGAGGCATAATGTAACTATTGTGTAGATTTTTAGGTTTGCAATTGTTGTATGTTAAATTTTGGGAACGAAAAGGGCATTTTAGGCCTATTTTTGCCTTTTCGCGTCCAATTCGTACTTATCGCGTCATTTAACCCCAGTTTCATTTTGAACATGATAATATGAGGTATAATGTAACTATTATGTAGATTCTTAGGCTTGTATTTGTTGTTGGTTGTATATCGGGAACATAAATGTGATTTTAGGCCTATTTTTGCCTTTTCGCGTCCAATTCCTGTTTCTCAAGTCATTTAACTCCATTTTCTTTTTGAATATGATAATATAAGGTATAATATAACTAGTGTGTAGAGTTTTAGACTTGCATTCGTTTTTTATTGAATTTCGGGAAGGTATATGTCATTTTTAGAACTACTAACTACGGTAAATGATTGAATTCTTATATTATGTGTTTATTCCTTGGTTGTTTTGCAAGGTTTATATGAATAACACACCACGTTTGAGGGCCTTCACCACAGACGAATTACATGAAGTTCGGGATAAGTTGGCGTCCCACATTTGTGATGATTGCTTATGATACATTTTGGTGGAATTCGTGATATAATTAGCTACATCTACTAGTTTGTATCAATTCTATGTACACTTTTTACATAATTAAATATACATATTTAAAGTTAATTATTACGTTCAAAAACTTGTGATATATTATTGCAATTGGATCGGTTTTTTTTTGTGTCGAAGGGAGGTTTTGGGTGGGGGGGGGGGTCAAGCATGGGCTATGGGGCTGGGTTGAGGCTTTGGGTGGTGGGCAAAGAATGGGTGGAGGGCCGGCGGAGAGGTGGGTTGGGGTGGGGGTGCAGGGAGTGAAGGGGGTGGGGCAAAGGGTGGGGGGCGGGGGGGAGTGCGGGGTGGGTGGGGGTGGGCATGACTTGGGGGGGGTAGGGGGGGAGGAGCAGGAGGTGGATTGGGGTGGGCATGACTTGGGGGGAGTGCGGGGAGTGGGTCAGGTGGGGCGGGGGCTTTGGGGGGAGTGCGGGGGGTTGGGTGGGGGAGGTGGGCGGGGGGGTGGGGTCAGGGGTGGGAGGAGAGTGTAGGGGGCGGGCGGGTGTGGGGCAGGGGTGGGGGGCAGGGCTGGTTGGAGTGCGGGGCGGGCGGGGGTGGGCCGGGAGTGGGGGGCGGGCGGGGGTGGGCTAGGGGTGGGGGGTGGCTGGGAGTGTAGGGGCGGGGGCAGGGGTGGGGCGGGTGGGCGGGGGCTTGGGGAGGAATGCGGGGGTGGGGGCAAGGTGGGCGGGGGGGGGTTGGGGTAGGGAGGAGTGCGAGGGCGGGGGCAGGTGTGGGGTGGGGGTAGGGGGCGAGGGCGGTGGGAGTGCAGAGGGGGTGGAGGGGCGGGATGGGGTGGGGGTGCGGGGGTGCGCGGGGGTGGGCTAGGGGTGGGGGTGCTGGAGTGGGCGGGCGGGGGCGGGCGGGGGTGGGCGGGGCGTGCGGGGCTGCAGGGGCTACAGGGGTGGGGGTCTTGGGGTGGGCGGGGAATGCGGGGGCATTTAATTTATTTTTTAAAAAAAATATGAATTTGAAGGGCTGCGGTTTTAAGCCTAAACCGCAGCCCTTCTTTAAGTGAAGGGTTGCGGTTTAGGCTTAAAACCGTAGCCCTTCACTTAAAGAAGGGCTGCGGTTTAAGCCGAAAACGCAGCCCTTCGAGTTAAGAAGGGCTGCGTTTTTTGCCTGAACCGCAGCCCTTCGTTGTGAAGGGCCGCGGTTAAAAACCGCAGCCCTTCTTTTTTATTGAAGGGCTGCTATGGAAAGGGCTGCTGGCCAAAAACGCAGCCCTTAGGGCTGTTTTGACCGCAGCCCTTCCTTATTTTTCCACTAGTGAAAATGGGTCATCACAGGATCAATAAGGCAAAGCCATGATCAACATACACAATAAAAGCACGTAATCAGCAAAGCTGAGTACTACATACTAAACAAGTAAACAATCCTAACATGATACTAATAAATAGTAAGCAGGAATAAATAACAGTATAATAACTTGCAGATAACTTTTACTGAACTAAACTTTAACAACATTCTTATTATAGGACACGGTGATCAATCCGGCCCCAGCAAAAGCCATGGGCTACCACCATGTACTCCAACTCCTTATTGTCTAACACTTTAGACGTGCACCAGTCTAAAGCTATTGCTATCCAGTTTCACTTTACATGATTTACCAGTTATTACTTGTTATGACTCACGAGTACAACAAACATACAATCAAGCAACAATTACAAACTTTCATTTTTTATCTTAGGATTAGATAAGTGATCACACAACTTAACAATCCAAGATTACTTTTCAACTTTAATTCAATCCTTCTTATTTGTTGAACCTAGCCAACAACCAAATTACCTTTCATAGGTAGAAAATATCAACTTACCAGATAAGGCCCTCGATCCTTATAAAGCAGTGAAATACTCAAAGGGAACAATGATCAATCATGATCCAATACTAGTAAATATATTAATTCCCCCATGTGAATTAATAAATTAAAGTTCCCAACCAACATGCGTGCATCAATTTTCCATACAAACATGATATAAATCTCATAATATAATCTCATAATCAACATGTTTACACTACATCATAAAACATGCAAAATCCAACATATATAATCAATATCATATATGAACTCAGCATAGTTCCTATACATGATACTACATAATTTTCCTTCCTCAAATCATGATAATATCTCAATAAACACATAGGTATGTACGTACCTTGTGTAGACAAACTGGGATGCCACTTTAACCAACTCAAAAGTCGCCTAGAGAGAATTCTCCGCCTAAAATAACCAATATAAATTTATGATCAAAACTCAAATAATTTCCAGCAACTTTAAAATACTTTAAACCTCCTTTAAAAATATCTAAAAGTTGTTTCCATCATTAAAATTTCAATTACTAATACTTCCTAGCATAGTACTACTATACTAGTCATTTAAAACCTTAAAACTCCTTTAATAACATCCTTTTTTAAAATTCCAGCAACATATAATTTATTAAAACTCCCTTTAAACATACTTAAACATGCTTAGAAACATAAAGGCAATAACTTTCATACATTATAATAAACTACTATGATTTCTAACTTTCAAAACCCTAAAAATTCATGCTTTGATAATTAAAATCTACTTTAAACTCAAATATGCAAATCTGAATTTTATTTTATCAATACACAAATTATATAACTTAGATTCGATAATAAATCATCAACTTATAACTTTTAAACATAATCTAATTAAAACAAAACCTAAAAATACAATCTTTGAATAAAACTTGAGGAGGAAGAAAAGAAACAAACCAAAGCAAGAAGGAAAGAAGAAGGAAACGCTGGCCAAGGCAGGCGGCGACGGCAGCAGCAAGTGGTCGCCGGCGAGGTGCGGCGGTGGCCGGACATGATGGTCGGTCGGAGGCTCGGCGAGAAGGAGCCGAAGGAAGAGGAAAAGAAAGAAAAGAAAAAGAGAGAAAAAGAATGTGGGAGCCGAAAATTGGCAGGAAGGAGGAGAGTGAAAGTAAAGTTGTGGGGAAAAATTTGGGGTTTAGGAGGTTTATATAGTTTTCCCCTTGTCGGCTTAGGAAAAGACAATTGGGCTTCAAATAGAGTTTGATGATGAATAGGAATAGTGATTGAACTCCTAACATTACTAGAATTAGTATTTGGGTTCCTCAAGCCCATCTAAACTCCTTTTTCAAATCCAAATAGGTATTTTAAACATTTCAAGTACTTTCAAAGCATGACTTTAATAAATATTTGACTTGAATAAATTATTAAAATAATTCATTTGACTTTCAAATAGTCAACCTTTGAAATATGAAATCATTAAAATGCTAAAATATATTAAAGTATAAATAATTATATATTAAAATATATTTATAAAATTCATAAAATTACGGGGGATTACAATGATGGAGTGAGTAGTTGCAACATTTTGACTTTCATTTTATTAATGTATAATTTTGGACTATTAATATAATTGATTATAGTGACAACTATAAAAAGTTGATATTTTAAAAAAATACATTCAAATATTGTACAATATTTTCAAATATATCGCCATCTTAAGAATTCAAAAAGTAACAAATTTATAGCATTACAAATTATTTTTTCTTCTTTTGAAAATAAAAAATTTCGACTCACTTGGAGCTGCTTTTTGAGAGTTTTTAAAATCATATGCATGTACCAAAAAAATATGGGTTCAAATATCATGCATAAGTTATAAAATATACCTAGAAATATGGTCAAAATAGAATATGTAGATAACTTAAAAGTCAAACGGTCGCAACTAAACGAGAATAGAGAACGTATGAACCTATTTCTAGGTATATTTCCTCGTTAAATCTTATATGTGGACTGGCCGCATCGTTAATTGATGGCGTGGCGGCCACATATAAGGTTAATTATTGTATATTAAAGTTACAAATTATTATAATAGGAATTACTTATATTAGGGTTACTTGCGTCCCCTATTGGAGTTACTTGTATTAGGGTTACTTATTAATATACTATGAGTTACTTATAATATTTTGGGTCACTGACAACTTTTTGGGAAAGTTACAACCATTTGGGCCTATTTATTTGAAGAGATTACTTGTGTCTTAACAAAGTTATTTTATATTTCATGCGAGTGGCGATATTGTTGTTAATCATACGGCTAGCCAGATAAGACTTGCTGATATTTGAAAATACTCAAGAATTTGTGATAAGCTCATGACAAGATGAAACTTGAATTTACATTGAACAATATTGTATTTACACAACAAAGACAGCACCTGGAGCGACATCTGTAATTGAAACTGCTTCTACATAGTTGCTGCCTTGTTGGTAATTCAGATTACACCATTAAAAAAAACAAATATTCCACTGTTATACAATGACCTTTATTTCGGAATGGAGTGAAATAAAATGATTAGAAGAACCATAAGTCTTTTGGGGCATTTCATCAGCTAAGAACAAATTTGATGATGTCCTAGTTATGCTTTTCCACTAGAGCCAAACAGACGCATCTTTTCCACAACAACAGCTTTCATAGCGTCTTTGGCAGAAGTCATAACATTTACAAGATCTTTTCCAGGATTTGCAAGGGAGTCCATGTATGCCTTCCTTACCTCAGTGTTCACATTGAACTTTCGCACACCGAGATTGATGCAGCTCTGCTCATACAGTACATGTTTCCAAAGATAGAGCAAACACACAACTTTCAGCAAGCACTTTGTATATTAAGAAAAGGTAGCACTACAAACCACAAATTAATCATATTAAGATTTCATAAAACAAATATTTCAACAATTTTGGGGAACGTTTGATGGGTGAAAGTCTATATTGGCCAAAGAAATTTCAAGATGCATGATGTAAAAAGAGATTACCTTGACAAGCTCCTGGGGTAAACCAGACGCTCCGTGGAGGACCAGGATCACACCTTTTCTGGAAGCCAAAACATGCAAATCCTGCCAGAGAAAAAAAATAAGACTGGATTCAAGAACTTGGTTCAAAGAAGTTTTTAGTTTGCAAAAATACTGCAAACTGAAAACTCACAACTCAACATTTACGAGCAAGTCAAAGCTAAGTGTAATGTATCTTTTGACTCCACCAGAAATAGACAAAGTTTCAAGAGCCTTTCACGTAATACACAATTACACACACAGATTGTCCTTCGCTAGAGTGGATAAGAACTTATGCGTAAACCCAATGCATACACTGGGAACTTATGGCAGATGTCATGTATAGTATGGGTGGCATGAAAGGCCTTTTCGAGCTACTTTGCTGGAGCATTTACAGTTCCATTGTATGAGCATCAGAAGGTGCAAGGGCACAGTGATTTGTGGCGATCAACTTTCTTCCAAATTGAGGGTAATTTGGAAAATGGCAAGAGAGAAATGAAAAGATCAGTATAGATCTAGTATCCAGAGTAGTTTCCTTGCAGAAGAGTAAGTCAAAGCTAAGTGTAATGTATCTGTTTGTAGCCTCTTTCTGACCTCGCATTCAAGAGGCATTCCCCCTTGTACGTCCTTATCAGTATAAAAGCTCTCCCTCTCTCTCTTTTCTCCTTTTCTGGGTTGTATTGGATGCCTGGTCCTCCTCCGAAACTTGTTATTTCATAGATCATTCATCAAAATTGATAAGTAATAAACCCCTACCTTCAGCAAATCAAGCTTGAGACTTGGGCCATTTGCAGGATATATCCCATGGACATTGCCGATGCACACTGCCAAAGCATCAATACCAGTCTTATCGATAAACTCTTCCGCCTGGAAATACAGAGTGACAACTTCGATAAATCAGCCAAATGGACAGAGCAAAAGTAGACAGAGAGTTTAAATTAATTAATTAGTAAACCAACCTGATTAATGTCAGTAAACCTTGCTTCATACTCTTCAACAGTCAGTTCATCTTCAATCCCTGATAATCTGCCTAATTCAGCTTCGACACAGATGTTTTTCTGATGAGCCAAATCGGCTATGAATTTAGAGTACACTATGTTGTCCTCAAATGGAAGATGTGAGCCATCCACCATTACTGAATCAAATCCCTGATAGCATTTCTCAGACATTGTTAAACAAGTCGGTAAACTAATGTCCTCTTTGTTGCATTTACAACCACAAGGGGATCAACAATTCATTTTATTTTATTTTCTATTGTTTTTTTTTTTGTATTTGGCAATGGCAAACAAAGAAAAAGAGTCATTGGATACACAGAAAGAAAAAAAGGGAAGGGATATTAGAAGCTACCATATGAAAAAGTAATCTAACTATGGAGTTAAACTCACCATCTCCAGCATTTCTAGTAATTCTGGCCTGGAAGTTCCATGGTCAAAATGAACTGTAAGTGGAACCTGTTATACAAAGAACTAAAGAATTAAATATTCGCAAAAAATATGACTTCTCAGTTGCCACACCAGAAGTTGTATCAGCGTAATGCTTCTTATATATTCAGCCTTTTACCTTGATGACATGCCATACAAAGTTAAAACATGTTTAATGACAGCAAAATGATAAAATCTTGACAAATGTAGGAAAGCAACTCCAACAAGTTTGATGTCAAACAAGGACAAATGAAATGTAAGTAACCCGCCCCCTCTTTAGAACTGTTCAAACTATATGTAGTTCAATTGTTGGCTCATCAAGTGACGACTAATTCAATGTCAAATATGTAGTGATAGTTCCAGTTAATGTATGAGTATAATTGGACTAATCAAATTAAGCATGTATGTATTCACTTTAATCCTGTTCCATAATTTTGTTAGTTTAGAATTCATATTGGCCTAGTTAGTTACTCCCTCCGTCCCTCCAAAAGTTTCCCATGTTTCCATTTTGGGTTTTCCAAATTGTATTTCTGATTTCCTATCCGATATTGGGACCACCAATCATAATATTATTTTCTACAACTCTCTAAAAGAACAAAAACTACTTACTACCTCAATTTTTTATCCACACTTTACACAAGAAAGGCCCACCGAAACCCCTCTCCTAAGTCTATGTGTCCAAAACAAAGGGGAAGGCCTTTGAGGGATGGAGGGAGTATTGAATAATAAGTAGGAAGGAAATCGGAAGTTCTATTATCTTTGTTGAGAGAGAAAAAGTTGAGCTTAACTTCACTGTAAAGGTAGTCTAGGGAAATATGGTTTATAGGTAATTATGTTTGCCCTTAATTAGGATTGCTTACCTTCACTTCAAAATAACTACACTAGTGTTAGAGGGTGTGTGTGGATGAGTATATAAGCAGGTTAACTCCCCATATAGAAGTAGAAGCAAGACTTGTAGGCAGATTGACTTGTCAAATTTTCCATTGAAATAAGATCTACACAAGTAAAAGCAGTAGCTGCTGTTGAAGCCCTCTACAACTTATTGAAACGGAAGGGTAGCGTCAGCTTCTTGTTCAATTAAGAAGTTTATTATAGCTCCACTTTCGGTGTTTTTTTTTATACAAGTTTTCCCTTTACTCCAATATTACTAACACGCGCACACATACATACACACACACACACATGTACACTAACCATAATTATGTTAAATTTAGAAACAAGAGCTTGTATATATTCAGGACATGAAGGTAAACCATTAATTTGATAGATCAACTAATCTACTTGTGGGAACGGTACCTAATTTACCCTGCATTATGCATATTTAAATAATTATTCAGGTAGTAAAAGTTAAATTTGTTTGTCTAATGACACGTATCAGGTATGAAGACCATTTGCATAAATGAGAGAGGCTTTCTTATGAATAAATTGATGCAGTCATGCAGATATCTGCTGCTTTCTCTCCCTCTCTCTCTCTCTCTTATTCTCAGCCCAGGTATCCTGTATGAAAGACTACTTACACTGGATTGCTCAACAGCTGAGAGACAACAAGCTACCAAGGGAATACCTCCCTGCTTCAAGGCCCCGGGATGGATCTGTTAACGAAACTAAATCAGAAAAGAAAAGATAGCAGTGAAGCATAGAAAGAGCAATGAGTACTCACAGATCATAGCCGATTATTTGGCTGAATATTTCTAAGACAACATAGAAGCAACAGCCATATGAACAATAATACTTCCTCTGTTATTTTTTAGTTGCAACATGGAGGGAAGGGGGAGGCAGACATTTTAAGGACCCCATGTGATGTGATGAGGAGAGAGGTAAGAAAGGAGCCCAAGTGACTACGTGAGGGCCAGGGGGTGAGAGAAAACCAGAAGCCAAAACAGGTAATGTTGCAACAATATTAAAAAAGGAGCTTCTTATATGCCAGATGTCATCCCAATCATGTTATACTCTGTCCATCCTGTAATGTTCACTCATTTTTACCTTTTTGGGATATCCCCACAAAGTCCACCAATTATCTACATGGTTACCAATGATGTTTTGAAATTATACCATCAATTATTGCGAATATCAATTAATGTGCTCCCATTAGGCATCATATAAAAATATAAACCGAGTGCTCTTCACATTTCCAAAGCCATTAAATTTTAGGGATGTAGTGCAAAATTTTCATTTTGACTAGATTATTTGGAATTAGCATGTTTTGCCAACTAATGCACACAAATTAGGAAGGTGGTTGTATGAAAATTAGCACATATTACTGCAACTAACCAAAAAAATGTGTTCCTTTTAAGTGAGCATGCCAACCATGACGTACAAATACGATCACTCAGAGATAACCCCTAGAAGCAAGGAACATAGATCTTTCCCACTGAGATTTATGAGTTAAAGAGCCTGTCCTAGAAAAACCAACCATGATCCTGGGCTCCACTCCACAGGTTTTAGGTATAAATTTTGCAAAATACAGATATACAATGAAGAACATACTTAAGTGAAACACTTCTCTCAAAAAGCTCTCACATAACAAAGAAAAATACTTCACTTATTTCAGAACAGAGGTAGTACAAAAGAATTATTCTTAGAGATATCAATAACAAACAATGTTGAAAATGCACACAGAAAAGAAACATCACTACAGCGTATTAACGAATAGATTTTTAACTCACATGTAAAACTTTGAATATAAAGAAAAACTTAAACATACATGTTAAACTTTCGTATATATAGGAAAAAACAGCAATTCCAATTTGGATATACATTGATACATATGTAAAAGTTGTCTATGTTCAAAATTCCATGTGTTTAAGATGTTTTTAATCTTCACATGTTTTAACTGTATGTTATAAATTTTTTGCTTGCATATTTTTAAAAAGCATATATGTTCAGAAACTGAGAATCAGGAGCATAATGAGCATAATACTCCAGTCCAGGGAGCATAAAATAATTGTCCCAAGTTCGAGGGATCTTTCAGAAGAAAAATCTCCAATAAATATCTCAACTGCCATTAACTAAGAAATCCAAGACCAGAGCATTGTGAGTTCAATTATAGTGATCTAAGGGTAATAATTTATTTTCAAACTTCAAGATCATCAAGCATCACAGCTACTCTGTTTACTCAGTTCAGTCCACTAAGATTGTTCCACTCAGGTCATTAACATAAAATTACTTATTTATACTCAAAATTTAAATTCCGTAAAACAATGCCTTTGGAACTAATTTTATAATTTTATAGATTAATGCCTGAACTATTTGCAAGTTTGTGTGGTTAATGAGTTCCTACAAAATGGGTAACGTCTGCATATTTGTCATCTTGCTGTACAGCCACTTCTAACCTGCAAAATAGCGGGGCTGCGCTCCTCTTCAGCAGCAGCTACGACTGAAGCTACTCCTTCCAAGTTATACACATTAAAGGCTCCAACAGCATATCCACCTTTTTCTGCATTCTACAAAACCAAAACAATATAGTTAGAGTTGAGTTACTTATAACGATTGAATCTGACAACAGAAAATGTTTAGTGTTCTGACAAGCAGAAGTTCTTTGCTTGATGAAAGTCTGGCAGGACGAGCCCAAGATTTTACAACTTCAGCAAGAGCTCTATGGTCACCAACATTGCCTGTAGTTCTCGGAAGATTTAGTCAAAGATAAAAAGCTCCATAAGTTGTAGATATTGACAAAAAATTTAGAGCACAAGCATTATTTTTGGGAGTTGGTATGAGAATTCCAGAAAACTACATTATGAATAAGTTGCAATGAATATTGCAAGGACCAAACATGAAATTAAGGAAACAACACCTGCCTGGGAAAACTATATATGGGACTCCTGGGTGTCTACTCTCACCACCAAGCTGCCATAAGGGAACACCAGCCAATGCTTGTCCAACTATTTTAGCATGTCTCGTATCAAGAGCTCTGGTAGCAATATCAGATGAAGTGATTCCACCCTGAAAAGAAGCAACATAAGGGTTTGTAGACACAATCTTTAAAGCTCATGGAACTACCTTATTTTGAAATACCTATAAATACAGTAATTTAGTAAAGTAACTGGATTGTCATAAGACCTAATTTAAACAGAAAATATATAAATATAATTAACATTTTTTTCTTTCTAAACATGTAACAAAAATAAGGTTTACTGAATGCCATCTGAAATAAAGTCAAACAACTAAAACAGTATTAGAACATCAATCATCTCTCAGTACAAGGAGATTGTTCACTTTCAGCATGCTATCCAGTTCAGTGCATGAGATGGGTCTTTTCAATTCAGTTGCAGTTTCATGATGCTTTTTGAGCTCTTAAAATCATCATCAAGGTTTGGTACAAGATCACCTTTACCCAAATTTCACTCCAGAAGTTTCTTATACTCATTTAATTTGCTACTAATGGCATGCTCAACCAGTCACAATCAGGGATACTGACACTTGCCCATTCCTTGATACCAGCTGAGAATGACAATGTGTCTGATTTGAAAGTGCTAAACATTGCTAGAGTGAGAATTTAAGATGAACATACTCTACTGGTCCTAATATCATTTATCATAGAACAAAGTCGATGGTAGGTATACAAACATGCAATAATACTATGAAAGTAATGCACAGAAAGGTTCTATCAAGAAATACCTTTGCGAGAATATAACGAGGCCTTGTACCTATGCGCCTAACAATTTCCACCAAGGCTGAGCTTACTTTGAAATTTATTTCCAGACTTTCAGAAGCAGCTGGAAAAACATAAAGAAAGAAATATAAAAAGGGAAACTTTCACATTCGTGCAAGAACATTATAATGTGGGCAATTTTTTGCTCCATTGGTACATCTTGTCTTTAGCATATATGCATTTGTTACCATTGTACTTTGGGCTTTTCCATTTGGACAAGCCTTGGCAGGTGTTCCCTTATCGCACATAGACAAGGCAAACTATTAACCCTATTTAACCCAAAATTAATGTTTTATTTAACGGAATGTTATGGTAGAGAATAAATCCAAACTATAGTGGTACCATATAGAATCCAAAACAAATTTGGGTACCAAATGGAAAAGCCCAAAGTATAGCGGTACCAAATGGAATTTCTCTAATTTTTTCCCAAAGGGGAAAAACATTAATCAAATAGAATGTATGAGGTCAAGCCAGCCTCTTATCAAACAAGAATTGGATCAAAAGACAATAACATAACAAGGTGCCTGCTAGTCAGTAATCAGAAAACAGAAAGCTGGAGAATTGTCAGCATAGGCATAACGTGACACCAAGATGTTCACTAAACTACATAACATCGAAAAAAAATCATGGATCCATTTATCTGTTCATAGGGAAGATTCTTCCTCAAATAAGCAGGATGGAGAGTAAATTCCATAAAAAAAAGGGGGCTGGATCAGTATTGTGCCCCCAAATTGCCTACAAGCCTTCTATATCAAGAAATGTGGACAAGAACTGAAATCCTCAAATCTATAGGATCATGCATAATCTTACGTGGTTTTCAGTTACTGTGGTATTCAGCAGTGATGTTATTCAAATTTCTATACTGGTGTGTGCAGAGAAATTTAACAGCAAGGAAACTGGTTGAGATTAAAGAGTTCATGCAATCATAAGCTAATAAAAGGCTACTAGTTTTCACTTTTCACTCACTGTAGTTTATGATTTAGGAGCTACACATTAAGCAAAAGAAACAAATTTGACCTATCCCATTTATATCACCAAAGGCAACATAGAGTGAATAGCTGTGTAGCTCATTTTTATTAGAGCTTAAAGAAGGATCCTTAATTATGAGATCAAGAGAGCAATCCCAATACCAATCACATAGGCATTCCTTGAAGAAATTTGACAGCTTTGTGAGGATGCAGTTGTGGTGTGGAGAAAATTTGTGTTTTTCTAAAATCTGAACTGACAGCAGGACATATCAGGGACAATGATCAAAGTCGACATGGCAATATGACATCAATAAAGAGATGAAGCCTGGACAAAAGGTACAGACCAAAGAGTGTCATACTGCCTACAGATACAGATATTGTACATTTGGAAAGATAGAGACCTTGTACATAATGAATGAAGAAAAAGCACACTGATCTTACTACAAATGACAGGAATGTGTACAGAAACATAAATCGAGGGGAAAGATAAGGAGATTTCCTGTACAACCCCCCTCCCCCACTTGACCCAAAACAATAAAATCAGAAAGAACAGGTCATCACTTGAACAATTAGGAAAAAAACAGAGCACAAGGTTCGAGATCACCAACTTTTTCCAGAGATAAGCTCTCGACTGGTCATAATCACTGTGTCCATGCGAGTCCTAAGAAAAATATCAGCCAGTTCTGCAGCTAGATTGATTTCTTTCTCTCTCTCTTCTGGCGAATTCATTGTTACCTTGGCGACAGAAATCTGGGGAAAGACAAGGTAGACAATCAGAACCTTCTTCATAGATGCAAGATTGACACGAAAAGGATCAAGTGTTCAACATTCATGCAACACTAGCATGTCATATTTTCCAATTTGTATCTTCCCCTGGGAAGAGGTATTAACAAGAAGATCCATGTTTTGGCATGGAAATAAGGAAATATAAATCACCTCAATCCATCTTAAGGCAGATCCAAACTGAACTTGTAATTCTTCAACCTGGACAATATCAAATTTCAACTAATTAGGCCTCAACAATGAGGCAAAAAAAGAAAAGAAAACAAACAAACAAACTTTGAGATTGATATTAAAAAAGAATGAACCTGCAGAAGTGTTGCATAGAAAAATGTTTATCACCTGTCTTGTAGTTTTTGGGACATAAGATCCTACAATTATAAGACCACCAGTGCTTTCGTTGTGTATTCCCAAATCCTGTGGAGAGATTGGAGGTCTTGAAGTTATCCCAACTCTAGCAGAAACAAAACTAGCAGCAGTGCGGCATAGAAAACGCTTTCCCTTCAGTTCTGCCTAAAAAGCAAAGAAGCCGACAAGAGAGATAAAAAGGTTTGGATCACAAACACTATTTGGGCGCAGTGCTATATCAAGGGAGAAGAAAATTTACCAGGATCATCCCAGCGGCAAACACAGCCATATCTCTTTCGCTAGCTGCATTGACTATGCAGGTTGATCCCTGTTTCATCCAAGTATGGCACAGGCATTACTAGGCCGACTCAAAGTGTGGAAATTATTCTAGCCAGCATGTGGAAAGGAACTAGTTATAATCCATAGCAATAACATACTGCGTATAGTATACACGGTGTTTCTTTAAAGTGCAAGCTACAGTTTTTTTTTTTTGGGTAACTAATAAAGCATATATTTAGGGATACCACAGGGGTGTTGCCCAGATACATAAGGAGGTCTAAAGTCAACTTATGCCCTCAAGCTATCATGTATCCTTCTATCTACATGATTCTGAAATGTAAAAGTGGTACTGAAAATTAGATTCTTATACCAGCTATACAATAGCTCAGAATTATGAATTTGGTCTCGTGTGAACTCATAGCAGTTATATGGCAGAATTAATTTTCATCCTGAATTTAATAAATAAAAAATCCAATTGATGCAATGAAAAGTCTAATGTTGATGAAATACTTCCTCCATTTTCGTTCGATCATTTACTCTTTGCACGTTTGCCAACCACAACTTTAAGCATTAATATCCGTGATTAGGTATAAGTAAAAATTATAAAAAGTCGATATTTTGAAAATATATATTGAATGAAACCAATAAGATCCCACATGACTAAATTCTTTCTTACTAAATTTGATATAAGATGGTCAAAGTAAATTTTGGGAATAGAATCAAAGGTCATAATAGTAGAACTTAAAGAAAAACGAAGGAAGTACACAGTTTGTTCCTTTCATCTTAAGAAAATACTTCCTCCGTTCTTTTTTAATTGCAACGTTTCCCTTGTTTAGAAGTTCCATATTAATTGCAATGTTTCCTTATTTGGTAATATCTTCTCTCTATCACTCTCTCCTAGTACATGGGTCCCAATTTAATCTATATCTATTTCTCTCCTCTTCACACGGGTTTCGTAAAAAAATTGTGCCAATGGGGTAATGTTGCAATAACAATAGATTGGAGGAAGTAAAATTTAGAAAAAGAAAAAAGGATTTGTAAGGGCCAATAAGTCCAAAGAAGGAAAATTAAGTTCAGCTAAGGGGTATCCAAGTTTACTTCACAACTGAAATAAATTTTTCTAAGGGCTATTAAAATTAATATTAGAAAAAATAAGGAAAAATAAGAGAAGATAAGTTTAGAAAAATTCTGACGAGGGTTTAGGAGGTGAAAATAAGAAAGCCGAACACCAAAAAGAGAAGAAACAGTATGATGGTCACGGACTCTTGGATACATATATTGAAGGGTTACGGGAGTCAACCCTTGCCTCTCTTTAGATATTATAAGCAAAATGGTCTTGAGGAGAGCTTATATGAAGTTGGTGCATGATGGGTGTTGATAATGTTTTTTCCCTCTTCTGGTTTGTAGATAATACAAGATTTTATATATCTTTGTGTTCTCATCCTTCTTTACCTAGGTGCTTGAAACTTGATTATATTTTGATAAAATCTTGCCTTCTTAGCTAGATGCTTTATGCAAGAGTGGCTATATAGACCTAAATAGATGTTCTATATTACTGAGACTTAGACATGGGTAGTACATATCCAAGTCACATCCACGTCAGGACTTAAGTTCCTGACACAAGGATAGTGTTCTCAGGTATGATGTGGGTGCAGGGACATGGCATTCATGGAGCATATTCTTCATTCTCGAAGCACTTTCTTCCATGTGCGTTTTACAGTTTACACTATAAATACATATGGATCGTTTGAGGCTGACTTGTTAGCTAAAATTTTGATCTCAAGCTCATTCATGAGCACATATAAACTATTTGTCCCTTTCGTTAATGTTTCATTACACATATGTGATCATATATATGTGGATTCTGCATGAAAATTGAAGGGTAGGAAATTCATAGTATTACATACCCCCCCTCATTAGAGTATCAAGCATTCGGAATGAATACCGAATAATGGAATGTCCAAGCTCCATTATTGCTCTCTCATTTTGGGTTCCAGAGCTATTATAAAAAAACGGAGAAGTTCATGATGGCTTCAGAGGTTTCCTCTTTTTCGGTTCACACCACTTGTATTTAGTGTGATTGGCCTTTCATGCCCCTTGGTTTGATCTTTAGATCTAAAACCTATATAAAGTCACCCGAGAGATTGACCTAATCATGAGGGACACAGACCTGGGTGCACTTTCCTATACACATACACTCATATGAGAAAATTATCAGATAAATGATTTGCACTAGTGCTTTTCTTTCAGATATGCTATCAAATAAAGCCTGAGCAAAGGACCTAAAGAACAAATAAAGAAGTTGAATAAGTGAAGGACCGAACAAATGCAAAGGAAAGAAGCAAAGCTGGAAAACATATATGGAAGTGAGAGTTGTGTGCTAATAATAACATCAACAACTCTTTTAAGGTTTAAATTTACTTAAGATTTAAATATTGATTTTGAATCACTCGGTTAAAGGGATATTCTCGTAGAGTTTCACTTCCAACCTAAATTTTGCAGTCTGGCATATCTAACGAACACCAACTAGCTTTATTAAGCATAAAATTTATCATTCAAGAGAAACAAAGGTGTTGCATTTCTCTTGCTTTAAATGCAGTGCATGGCAATATTTACCAGCAAGGTAACAGAACATTTAAGGTGCATAAGGAAGCATATTCTTTTACCTTTTCCAAACTGCAGAGATGCGCACAAACAGCATTAGGACCATCTTTTCGCAAGAGTTCAATTGAAACAGAAGAAACATTGCTAGCTTCTATGCGCCCTTCTGTTTTCTCCTCAACCCACTGTTGTCAGGGAAACCAAATCATAAATATAATTACTAGACTGAAATCAAGTCCTTAAGAGTGAGAGTTGGTCATGAAAGGTTCAAGCCAAACCTCTCGCAAATTTGAAGATTTATAGCCAAAAGCAGAATCTCTGGCAAACTCTGTGTCTCCAGCAGGAATAAGCCTAATGTACATATTCAAGCATCAATATTCAGACATATCAATACTATATCACATAACAGCGAAAATTTAAAATATACCGGTCAGCTTCCGCAACATAGTGTATATCTCCAATAGTGAAACGACCGCCTTGAAGAAAGAATGGGCAAATGATCGATGCATCAATTTCCCCCATGACTGAAACGACAGCATCAGCTTCCTGACAAACCAGTAAGCATCAAATCTACCATGTAAAGACGATAAAACGAAAGAAAATACTTTGCATGTGTGAACTGTGAAGTGCCTTGCCTCGGGAAAGTGGCCCCTTAAAGTTGAATCACCTCTCAATACCACTGTGAACTCAATATCAGCTGATTTAGCTGCAGTCTGCAGATTGCGGCAGATTTCAACCACTAGTGCACTAGCCTGTATGAAGTCATATTGCAAAATGAAAGCAAAAGTAAGAAGTTAATAATATTAAAAGCATACATCCATATTTTCTACATAACACAATCGATTCGAAAGTGTAATTCCTCTAAAATACCTTCTCAGAACTCAGAGCCCTCGAGTTCGTCAATATAAAAAGCATTTAGGCTTTTTTTTTAATTGCTCAACAAGTGCATCAACATTCCTGTAAGAGAGACAGAAATTTACCAGCGCCCACATTTTTAATCATTAGACAAAATGGGTACCTCATCTATTACAACAGCAATGATCACTACCAAGATATCGCTTTAACAGAAAGTCATGAAATAACCAGGTTTACTCTTTTCTCAAAACTATGGATAAGATTGACCCTATATATGACCTTCTAGAAAAGATATGTCTTGCAACAAAGGATGTGAATATAAATTTAAGATGCTTACCACTCAGTTAGAACTTCAATATCATGAACAGTTTGTGTTCCTGTTGGATCATCATCAAGAACAACCAAGGGCTTCATATTGTTCTCACATAGCTTGATTATATCAGTGGTAAGATCCACAGGCCACTCAGGAGGAAGAGATTTCATCACATTTTCTTTACTAAGGACAGGAAGCTTTCCTTCAACTTTGACTCCTGTTAGAGACTCATAAAACTAAAACAAAAGCATAAAATACAAAGTTAAAACTTAAATACTACAGTCAAACATAATTTGGAAGTTCATCACTTCATTGTAATAGAATAGATGGGAAAAATAGGTAGAAAGAGAGAGAAAGAGAATTATATATTGATCATAGATAGATGGTTGTATATTAATGAAATCAAAACACCAACACAGCAACACATCTCCAAGCCTTCGAGTGGCTGGAAACTCCAAAAGAAGAAAGAGAAATGCTAACAGCACCTTTTTCCATGACTCCTCTTTTCCCCTATCTACTCTATTTATATATTTCCACTACGGACATCATAACTAACTAATATCCAATTCCCTGATGTATCCTTCCTACTTCTCCCACAAGAAAATACTAACTGAATGCTAATGGTATTATGTTGATGTGTCCCAAATCTCGCCCTTCTTCATTGCTTCTTCCCACGCCTTGAGTAGATGAACTGGACTTATGGTTGGCCTGGTCTGTGACATTCAAATACCTATTCCACCTGATCAGTAAGATATGCAATGGCCTAGGTTTAACTTTACCCCCATAAAATTTAATCGAAATGCATTACAATTTTGAAATTGACCCAATCAAACATTCAATTTGTATCAAAATTGTTTCACATTCAAGTATCAAGGAATGCATGTTGCGTACCTTGACAACAGCCGCATCGTCAAGGGTACCCCAGCCAGCAGCAGAACCTTACAGCCAGAAAAAACAAGTATTGCTTGCATGTAAGGAAAAAGTTGAAAAGTTAAAAGAGAGTACTCAGAAGCAACCAAATGATAAAACTTTTTCACGAATTTAATAAAAAGCAACTGTAAATTATCCAGTTCTGAAACTTGCAAAGTTGATGTTGCATGTTAACCCAGAGCCTTGGCTTTCTCCACCATGCAACAAGCATAACTAATCAGATACATGCAGCTCAGACCCACATCATTTACTACCAACACAATTTTAGTCCAAGCAGGAAAAACTGCACATGGTATCCCAAGTCTTGAATTGATGCAGGAGATGAAATGGTATACAGTTCACAATATTGTCTTGGGGAAAAGAAAAAAAAAAGGAATCCAGCAGTGTATACCTGCTAAGAATAATTGGTGTGCAGTGACAGCAACATGCAGTGGAATTTTCCGTGATGCACATTCATGAGAAACAATTCCCTAAACAAAGGTCATTATAACCACATTACTTCAAGGTTAGTTTTGGAGGCATAGAAATAGGTCCTGCGTAAGAGTAAGTAATTTAGCTAACCAGATCTTTCACGAAGATGTTAAGTTGAGAATAAGGAGTGAAATCATTATCCACCATGTGTGGACCACGGTTTTCTAACATCCTGCAAAAGGAAGCAGGTAAGCAAATTAAAGTAATGAACTGAGGAGTCTTACACAGCTCCAAACTTAAGATATAGTTCAAAAGTAAAACCAAGAACAAATGACTAAGACTCCAGCTTACTAGTATAGCTTTTTCTTTCATCATCATTTAGATTTGAAAATAAAAAAACATCAATCTGGTTTTATATTTCATAGCATTAAATCAGCAGCTCTAATTGATTCAAATTTGGCAATTTTCGGGAAAGTATCAATCTCACATTGTAAAATTATCTGTTGTTCAACAATCTCTATCTCACAGTTTTGAGTTGTATTCTTGGCATTAGCAATAGTGGCTAAATGACCATTGACAAGATACACTTCAGATAAGATCTACAGTATGACTCTCACAAGATATACCTCATTTCAGATTTACAGTGTGACTGCAACTGAATTTATACTTCTTTATATGGTTGGATTCGTGAAGTAAGAATCCCAATCAACTGAAGATACGTAAACTCCAAACAAAATTTTATACCTTAAGTATATGAATATTCCTAAAAAAGAATTTATAGAAGAATAAAAAGAAAAATGCTAGAGACTAATATGTAATAAATAAAGAATTGCATATATAAATTGTCTAAAATAAAATAATTTTAAACATGCACTAGTACAGGCCACATAGGAGTCAACTTCTACTCGAGGTCATATTGGCAATTACAGGTGTCAGAAGTTACCAGGATGTTCCGCTAGTGGTGGTTAAAATTTGGAATAGGTTTCTTGTATGTAGACCCAAGCGAGCACCAAAGGCCAGTGCTTCAGCTGCAGATGCTATATGAACTCCAGCAAGTAGTTGATTAACCATCTTAACGCAGCTATAAGAAATTTTAGAAAAAGATCAGCCTCATATTACGTGGCCAAGTGGTGTATCTACATTATTTAGAAACTAAAATGAATACATATATAAAAATGTGTTAGAGATAACAGTACAGCTATTATCTGTGTAATGACAGATATCCTATTGCTAGTATTCACATTATTACAGGAGATACATAGCTTTCAAAATTCCCAGAGGCAGTAGACAGTAATTTTTTTTTACCTTTATACTTGAACTAAGAAGAAACATTACAAAACCTACCTGGAAAAGCAAGGAAACAATATGATTTGTTGATTTATATTAGTATGATGAACAATCCTTTCTAATATAAACTTCAGGCAGAAACATGATGGGTTACATTATATGGATAGAACATATGATTTAGATGACTTCACCAGATCAGCTAGCAAAAACATCACATTGAGAAAAGTAAATAAATCTTCAAAAGAACCAAAAAAGCCAACGCTACCTTCCAGCTCCACATCCTCCTTTTATGATGTAAAGCTTCTCACTCAATGCTGTGAACAAGACATGCAACTACCAGTCAATTTTATCATGATATAACTTAAGCGGGAAGTATTATGAGCAAATATTGTAATGCCCAGTACCAGAAAGTACTGGAACGCACTGCTCCAGAGCTTCATCTGTTCCTGATGCCATTACCTGATGAAAATGTAAAACACTCGTCAGTTTTTATAGTCACAAAATAATCCAACAGCAAAGAAAAGTTCCTAGAATAGAAAGGAAAAGGAGTGCCATATATTTGTAAGCTCTAACTGTTGGCTTATTCTTGAAAGTTATACATTGTCAACCGACCAGACAATTTAAAACTTTGCAATAAATTGCAAAAGCGCTTCACTCACAACTCACAATAATGCAATGGATGTAAAATTCAATTTAATTTCAAACAATTACATTTTAATGGTCTGTGTGCATGTCTGTCTATTGTGCAGATATGATATTGTACACTGGAGCTTCATTTTTTTAATGCATTCAGTGCCCAGCAACTTTTTTGCAAAGACCTTAGTTATTCAGCAATCACCTTATACGAGTCTAATATGGAGTACTTCAAGCAACTAGGGCAGCTAGCAAATAATTAAAATTTTATAATTTCAGATTATGTTCCCAAATGTGTGTATGTCAGAGAGAGAGAGAGAGACAGAGACAGAGAGAGATAGAGTGGATGGAGCTCAAAGCAGAAGACTATCGATTTACATACTGTAAGAGTTCCTGAGCAGGCTCTCTTAACACCACCAGAAACAGGAGCATCCACCAGTTTTAAGTTCTTGCCTGCACACAATTCACATAAGGCATTAATTTGACAGGACAACTCATTACATATCTGACAACGTATAGGAGTTCAAAGCAACATCACATATAACAAAAATGATACATAATAGAAAATGTCCCACTTCCATGACCTTCAATGGAGTGATAACACAAGCATACAAGAGAAAGAGGTAACACCAAATAAAGGCTGGAACCATTTTAGTGCAAAAGACCATTACTCAAGTTGGACAATTTCCTGTTGTTTTAAGTGTCATTGGGAAGTCTGGTAGTTTCCTAACACCAGGGCAGTGGTAGCTAACACCATTAAATAGCTAGCTCCTTCCCTGGCCAAGTAGCTTGACACAATTCGCACAACCTCCAACTTCATGACAGACAGCCTAGGTGTTGTTGATTGCAGTCAGCAGCTCAACTCCTCCTAGGTAAGTAGAGTGATAGTGTGGCTGAATTCTAATACGGTGCACCTGGATCCGTACAGAACCGCGCACCGACAGACACATGCCAGCCCATATCATGAACAAATCAACATGGGTACATGGTGCTTCGTACTGTCAGGTGTGGGGTACAGTTTGCCAGTGTTGCTTGGAGAGGGTATATCTTGACATCTTGTTGTAGTGGTCTCAGGGACAGGAAGTAGAGGGGCCTTATAATCCAACGAGGGAGAGGATGGCAAGTGGCAACCTCGCAGGACTTGTGCAGAATGGAAGGAACAACAAGCCATGGGTGCTTGTGTGGGAGGAGGGTACCACACTACCATGACTCTGAGCTGGTCAGGTCATAATATAGAAGAGATTCTTTCCTCCACCTCCCCAGGAGGGGAGGTAGGAAAAAAGTAAAGAAAAAAAAAACAGATGAATCATACAAAGGTCAACATTATGCTTCTTTCCAACTCCTCCCCTCTTAGCCCATTCCTCCCCTTCATTCCTCCAAGTTATAATCCAACATACCTGCTGCCAGCAGAATGACCCTGAAACTCTATCGTAGATGGAAACAAAAAAGTGTTCCATACATTTATAAATCACATAAAATACAACTCGAAGAAGTCCATAAGGAAGTAAATAGTCAACATCTTTCTCATAACTGCGAGCCAGACAGCTGTTGATTTCCTGATATACATAAGCAGCCTCAGGAAGTCCATAATGTTAGAATTTGACCCACAGCGATGTTCTTTTTTTGATAACTATACACGAGTATAATATTAACAAACCTTGTAAACGTTGCTCCAGCTGGGTGACATATGCTGGAGAAACTGTGGATGACAAAATTATAGCTGCTCCTGCTGAAAGAGCTGGGAAAAGCAAAAACAAAATCAAATACATAATTTCTAAATGCAGTCAAAAAACTGCAATATGGTTTTTCAAATTCAACTTGCCCCAAGTCTGCATTCTCACTCTCCTCTCCATCTCAAACCCCACTCTATTTTTGCACTCATCTCGGCAATATACACATGGAGTGTGCACTTTAATAACAATGATTGCGTGAAGATGGGATTGTTTGGCAAATAAAAAGGTAAAGTGTAATGAACCAACCTAGGGAGAGGGAAACTTTTGGTATTTCATAATAAGTTAGTAGCTTCAGAAATAAGTTAGAGGGTTACAAGGGAAGAAACTCTATAAATAGAGGAAATTAGGTAGAAAGAAGGGATGTTGAAAATTGGTAAAAGTAGTCAGTTAGATTAATTGGGAGAGTGCCATATTGCCATTCCTCTCGAAAGAGTGGCTAGGTTGTAATTGGTGATTTAATCATCTATTCAATCACATCTTCAATTGTTTCTTTCCTTAATCATCTTCCTCACTTCCCTAATCTTTCTTTTGTTCCATTAATCTACTAAAAAAAAAAAAAAAAAATTATTTTTAATTTTTTTTTTTTTTTTTTTTTTATTTTTTTTTTTTTTTTTTTTTTTTTTTTTTTTTTTTTTTTTTTTTTTTTTTTTTTTTTTTTTTATTTGTTTTTTTTTTATTTTTTTTTTTTTTTTTTTTTTTTTTTTTTTTTTTTTTTTTGTTTTTTTTTTGATGGGTGGTGGGGGTTTGTTTTTTTGGTTTTTTTTTTTATTTTTTTTTTTTTTTTTTTTTTTTTTTTTTTTTTTTTTTTTGTTTTGGGTTTGGTTTTTTTTTTTTTGTTTTTTTTTTTTGTTTTTTTTTTTTTTTTTTTTTTTTTTTTTTTGTTTTTATTTTTTGGTTTTTTTTATGGTTTTTGGTTTGGTTTTTTTTTTTTTGTTTTTTTTTTTTTTTTTTTTTTTTTTTTTTTTTTTTTTTTTTTTTTTTTTTTTTTGTTTTTTTTTTTTTTTTTTTTTTTTTTTTTTTTTTTTTTTTTTTTTTTTCTTTACTTTAATTAATTTTTTTTTTTTTTTTTTTTTAATTTTTTTTTTTTTTTTTTTTTTGGGTTGGGGGGGAATCCAAACCCTATTTGGTAATTTTTTTGTGTTTTTGTGGGTTTTTTCTTTCCTTTTAAAAAAAAAAAAACCCAAAAAAAATTTTTTCTTTTTTTAAAATTCTTGGATTTCCATAAAACTCAACTAAAGCACATCCGCATCCACATCACTACTGTTTTGGTCTGTTGTTGATGTTAGTTCATCCCATAAAGTCACTTTGGTACCTGATGTCTCAACCTTGCTCTTTTTAAAAAAAAAAAAAAAAAAAGGGAGTATTCAATGTGAGGGCCAAAGAAGTGTTGAAAGTGAAGAAGGTAATTTTGTGAATGCAAGTTTTGCAAAAGTAAAAAAGAAAATACTGCATTTAGCAACACCCTATGTCAGGTTAATATTGTTTTCCAGTGTATTTATGTCACTGCGGAAAATAATATGGAGCTTCACAGCCATTCATATCACAGAGCAGGCACTGTGGTGTTTCCTCTGAGATATATTTTCGATGTATATAAGCCACCCTACAAAGTATCCTCCAGGTCTGTAAGGTCTGTACAAACCTGGCCATGAAAACATAATCCTTTAAGCAGACAAGCAACTAACTCATACCCTGGATAGCACCTTGATCTCCAAAAAGGACACTTTCTGCTTGAGCTTCATTTGTAACCATTATCACAAGCACATCGACACCTGAAGATAAAAAAACACCATATTGAATCAGGATAACAGTAACAAAATAAAAAAGGGGGTAAAGCTTGTATAATCGAAGTGATTCATGTCTAAAATACCTAAAATGAAACAATGCTACTAGGTACCACGATTCTCAAATATAGCTCGCTATATAGACACACCTGGCTACTCAGTTTCTTTTATTTGTTTGTATTTTGGTAACTCAAAGAAGAATTTTATTAACCATTACAAACAATGCATGAAATTTAAGACAACTAACTGCCAAACCACTATCTACTTTGAAACTGCATCAGTATTTCAAACCCCCCCCTTGTAGGAAAGATTGAGAACTTGAACTCTTCATTTCCACAAAGGAGAAACAGAAAAGCTCTAAGCCATGGATTTTTGACGGACTAAAAAGAAAACGGTTCAGCACTTTATGGAAGAGCAGGCTTCTTTGATATGGAGACTCGATTATAATCCTCGAAAAAGGTTGGAAAACACAGAGAAGCTTGCCATATTTGAATCAGATATTTCTAATGGGTCAACACCTTTCAAAGGTTCCACGTAATATAGTTTTGCAATAATGCACTTAATTTACAATCGTCATAACAAAGTTTATCTTATAGCGCCAAGTTATCTTCGACGCCTTATATAGTGTGATTAGAGCATAGAAAGGAGAAGATGAGGCTATAGGCACAACAGCCCCTATGCAGCCAAGTTCTATCTGTAATTGAAAGGAAAGCCGGCAAAGCCCTTCAATATAATGTCTGTGATTAAACTTAGAAAAGGCCTAATCATTATGATTTTTAGAAAATTGACCATTAAGGCCGGAAAATCTACAGTCCTACAATGACACTAGTAAAGAAAGAAAGCAGTCATAGAGGAAAACAATTGAAAATTTCAAAATTTAATGCTATATCAAAAGCTTCATTCATGACTTCTTCCATGCTATTTGCAAATCTAGCATCTACAATCCAAACAGACGAGTAAGCATCAACTTACCTTTCGATACTTCTAGTGGAGAGTTACCCACTAATCCACCTGCTTCAATGAATCGAGAAAGTGTTGGTTCATACACCTAGCATAAATTAAATTAAACAGATTACATAAAGATGGTACAACAACAACAACAACAACAACAACAACAACAACAACAACAACAACAACAAAAAAAACAACAACAAAAAAACAACAAACAACAAAAAGCCTTAGTCCCAAAATGATTTGGGGTCGGCTAACATAAATCGTCGAAGGAAATCGTCACCGTGACCAATGAAACAAGAAAAGAGCGTGAAGTAAAAAAGAATAAACAAGGAAGAGAGAGAAAGTGAAATTGATAAGAGTAAAACAAGAAGGAAAAAAATTAAATAAAAATAACATAAGGGGTAAGAAAAATAACAAAAGTTATAAACAAAATATGTAAGGATAGATAAATAAAATAAATACATTTGAAAATATCATATAGAAGAGAGCCAAGAAAAGACTGAGAGGAGAAAAAACAGCTTTGTAGGGAAAATAAATGAAAATGTTAGAGAAAACCTTATACAAGGAATATTTAAATTATGTTCAATGCAAACGGTTTTTAGAACACAAGAAGTAAACTATAAGGGATCAAAAGGGAAGATATACAAAGTCAAGTCAAGTCATCAACATATGTTATCTCCCTCCACTCTGCCTAATCCAACGCCATATTTTCCTCAATCCCAAGTAGACTCATATCTTTCTCAATCACCTTCATCCAAGTTTTCTTAGGTCTTCCCCTACCCCTTACAACCCTATCACTTTGCCACCCTTCTAGCCTCCTAACCGTGGCATCTCTTGGTGTCCGTCTTACATGTCCTAACCATCTTGAACGATTCTCCATTATCTTCAACTCAATCAGTGTAGCCCCTACTTTCTTCCGAATAATCTCATTCCTGAATCGATCCTTTCTTGTAAGTTGTATGCCAATTGCCCACACATCCAACGTATCATACGCATCTCCACCACATTCACCGTATGCACGTGACAATGTTTCACTGCCCAATATTCCGTGCCATACAACAATGCCGGTCTAATTGTCGTGCGGTAGAATTTTCCCTTCGTATAGGAACCTCGTGGCACCCTTCCACTTCAACCAACCTGCTTTGGTTCTATGAGCCACATTGCCATCCAATTCCCCATCCTTTTGGATAATGGATCCTAAATATCGGAAAAATTCATAACTTTGGACAATCTTCCCATGTAAGGTAATTGCCCCTTCCTCTATGTTTCGGACCCTACTAAACTTATACTCCAAATATTTTGTCTTGTTCCTACTCAGCCTAAAGCCTATAGATTCCAAAGCTTGTCTCCATCATTCCAACTTACTTTCCACTCCTTCCCTAGTTTCATCAATCAACACGGTATCATCTGCAAACATCATGCACCAAGGTATATCGTCTTGAATTTGAACTGACCTCGTCAATTCGTCCATGACTATAGCAAAAAGAAACGGGTTAAGTGCGGAACCTTGATGTACTCCAATCGTAATGGGGAACTCTTCGGTCTTTCCAACACTAGTTCGCACACTCGTGCTAACTCCCTCATACATGTCCTTAATGATATCAATATTTTTCAGCAAAATTCCTTTCCTACTTAATGCCCACCAAAGAATTTCCCTCGATACCTTATCATACGACTTCTCCAAATCAATGAAAACCATATGTAAATCCTTCTTCTTATCTCGATATTTCTCCATTAGTTGTCTTATAAGATTACATAAAGATGGCAATTTAATTTTTAAATACAACAATGAAAAGATCTCTAAGAAGACATTTGAGAAATTCCATAGGTGTACTGTCAACTGAACAAAAGACGTTTGACATTCGCATTTAGCAACAATAAACAGTCTTTATAAGACCAATACAAAAGAATAAAAAGGGGAGAGGGAAAAAATTAAAAATAAAAGGCCCCTGTAATGCTATTATTAATTTGCAGATTTTATGTCTCTTAGTGTCCTTAACAAAAGTAATCACATCACCCGATAAACAATCTTAGTCAAGTGAACTGAATTCATTCGACTGTTTGTAAAAAATAAACGTCATGCAGGAGGAGACAACTCGAGAGTCTCTCCCAGAGTACAGAAACTTCATTCACAAATTTACCCAAATAAACCTGATGTAGAACTGATTGATATTTAAATCTTCAGCTTCTGTCCGTCCATTCACCATCAAAATGTTAACAGGAAATACTAGAAGTTATGTGAAATGGACACAATTTCCTTCTCATGTACAAAGAGGATGCCGAAGTATTCATGTTCTAATAAAAGCAATATTTCACCCTTACAATATCCTTTAGTAACTTTAGAGACTAAAAAATAATAATAATTGGGTGAAAAGTTATTTCACATAACAAAGTGTAGCCCAAACAAAAGCTAATTTAAGGATCGCTAGTCGCTACAGCAGAAATTTAAAAAATATATTTTTTTAAATTGTAACTTAATTACCAACATTAATAATAATAATGATATCACCAATAATAATACTCCCTCATCACATATTGGTTGTCAAATTTTCCTTTTAAGTATGTCCTAAATTAGTTGTCGTTTCAAATAATAATCAACAAAAGCATAAAAATGTTCCACTAAATTCTTCTATTGGTAAAAAAAATTATATAAAAGGTGGAAAACAACACATCAAATGATGTTCCTTTATTTATTTCTCTAAACACGACAACAAATATGGGATGAAGTAACAATTAGTCTATAATTGGGTTCCATTATCTCTTCTAGCCCATTAATGATCAAAAAGGAATGCAGAAAGAGAAAGTGTTATTACATCATAACCAATGACGGTAAATTTTGACCTCGGTAGGTGAGTTGCCATGCCAAACCCCATTGCTCCAAGACCAATGAAACCGATTCGGTTTACTGCTTTTGACCTGGAATCCAGCACTTTTGCTAATTCCAAAGGGTTATAAGTTTCTTCATTGGCTGCATCTTCAAGTTTGATTCCAAGAACTTTTCCCCATACCTATTCAAAAGAGGTAAGCACAGATGCATAGCAGCCACATTGTATTGAAGAGTATTAGCTATAGCCTGAAGCACAACAAGAGCAGCATCTTTTAGAATATTATGCAAAACCAGAATTACCTTAAACAATGGTGTGTTTTCCTCATCTCCGCTACCATGAGAACACCCTGTAAAAATCCATCAAAAACAATCAAGATAGAGATAATTTGTACAGAAAAAGGGAATACATAGAGAAAGAAGGGGAAAAAATGGAAAAATATGTAGGAATAATCCCAACTATGGTAAATCTTCTTACAAAAATCACAGCAACAGATTATTCCATAATAATCCCAAAAACGGGAGTGCCCATTCTCAAAATGATATGATGACGTGAATAAACCAAATCTGAAAGGTCAAAGGATGATTAAGCTCTAGTTGGCTAGGCACGGGGAGCCGGGGGGGACAAAATAAAGGAAGGCCAAAAGGCTGGAAAAGAAATTAAACTACTTAAACAAGTTATTGGTCAATAGGTAGTAGGTACGATTTTGGGAAGGCACCCCTCATAGTTGAAATTATTCTGTAAACGTTCAGTTGCAATTATTATTGGAGGACTGTCCATAGTTAGGATTATTCTTGTGAATTCTCCAAAAGAACTTGGCAATCAGTACCAAGAAGTTGTTGATGTGATACTCCAAGAAGCGGCAGTGGAAATGGAAGAGATTTAGCCAGACCTAAGATAGTTCCCTTTAATATGCAAGTATATTATATATTAGCAGCATTTCAAAACAGCACAACCATACCAGATGAACGACATGTCAGACAGTCTGTAAGACTGTAAATAAGAGAGTACGAAGATACTTCAAATATAAATTGATAGCACATGTTTCAGATATTACATCAACTTACTTGGGATACTTCACATCACAAAACCGCTTGCAGTGCATAATCGAGTAAGCAAAACAAAACAAAAAACTCATTTGCTTCAAGAAACTGTGATTAAATCTTCTAATTTTAAAATTCTAAAGGCATAACTAGAAGACAATAAAAAAAAGGAACAAATAAAATAAACAAAGAATTAGCCTTTAGGAATCCTACTGCCTACACCAAACTCAAAGACAAGTATTCACCCAACACAGTAATTTTTCACTTTTAAAGAGAAACTTCACTTGAGCCCCTTGTTCTTATCTAAAAGCATAAAACTAAATATGTATTGAGATGCTCGGGGAAAATCAACTATGCCTCAAGTCAAAAAGTTGGAAACTACCATAGGAGCAGCAAATTTCTGATTCTTAATAAACTCCAACAACAACAACAACAAAAACAACTCAATGTAAATAGTACCTAGAGGATCTTAAGAGGTCAGAACTCAGAAGTACACCCCCTTCTTGAACTCTAATCAGTCCTGACTAGAAGGATTGCTGGTTCTAGGATGTTTGATTGGTCACCAATCCTCAAATAGTCAAATATGGCATGGATTTGGGTAAGTGTCGTGTAACAAACTGCATCACATTATATGCCTTCCTATCCTCCAACCAGAAATCGAATTTGTTTAAATGGAGAACAAGACTTCTATAAACTGAACTAAAAAATTGCACAAACATATCACAAGACACATCATGTCACCCAGAAATGGATAACTTGCGCACGTGATTCATATTATCCAGCAATCTTACCAAATTTTCAACTACGTTATTTAATGTTTGATGCTTCATATGATCAGACCTCAACCACTGTGGAACATGGTGCTTGAAAACCCTGCATATTTGCAAGGACTGGCATCAGATAAACAGACATAGTCACAGAAAGATAAGCTCACAGCCTCACACAGCCACATTTACAAAACATGGACTTCTACAGTTCTATATGACAACATAACAGGAAAGAACTTATAAACTTAACAAGTTCATTGCATCCTGGTACAAAATCTATGTTATTCAATAAAAAAGAATAATCAACAAATAATGAGAGAAGTTGCATAAGATGAGAAAAAGGACAGCACTGAAGAAAGTCAATAGATAATATGTGTATGATAATCACGTTGTACATGAAAAAAATAACCCCGAAAAGAACTCCGGTGTAAAAGAAGAAACAAAAAAATATAAGATCTGAGTTAATGCCAACATTCGAGCTATTGGTGTACTAAAAAGGAAACCCAGGTTCAGCAATTTGTGCATAAAATATAAGATCTGAGTTAATACCAACATTTGAGCTATTGGTGTTAAATAATATGGGGCGCATCACCAGCACCATATTGCTGCCGGCAGACATCAAAAAATAACAATAAAATAGAACACTTAATAAAGAAAGCAGTGGAAGTGTGGAACATGGTTTATTTTTAATTTTATAGGAAAATTAAAGTTGTTAATACCAACTTTTAGCGTCCTTCTCAAAATAATCCGAATTATAACTCATAACAATTTTCACTATTGTGTCAACCTTCTCAGTGTTGTCCACTTATACCTACAACCTAAAGTGCCGGTAAAAAAAACCTATCAGTGTCTCTCTTTCACTCACCTCAAACTACTTGTCTTTCCTCTAATTGCATTATGAAGCCATATATTAGATTGTTTTAATGCCTTTATGTTAGTACAATTCATCTTTGGCCTACCAGCTTTCTTCCCTTGGAAACAAGCAACATTTTATCCATGATGAAGGCCAAGTAAATCAAATTTCAGAATTCTTCTCAACCAGGATAATCAGTCAAATTAAAAAGTCAAGACATTCATCAGCTATCTTGATTCAAAGCATCACACTACAATGGCTCCCACTTATAGCATCAGGCATCAAGCATATCTTGTTTTATTTCCACGTCTCCAGTAATGAAACTATTTAAGTGTGTATCAAAATCCAGAAACTGTATAGCAGCTGTGAAATGAATACTAATCATAACACAAACTTGTCTGAATGTTGTGGCATTGTGCTGTTGCCAAGCCCCATGTCATTTCCTATATTTATATCCAATATGTTCCTAGTTTCCAAGGTACTTCATGATAGATACCATGGTCTTCACCATTGATGCCTAAGTAAGCAACAGAAAACCCAATGGTATTAAGACACTCACCATGAATTACCAGCGGCATTCGAGATAATGTCATAGAGTATCCAAGGATGAATCCTTGCTTGCACACCAAGACAAATTGCCTCAACTGAAGCAACAAGATGGATGGCTTCAAGCAACTCCGTAACCATTTTTACTTTACTGCAGCATAAAGAAAGAAGACAGTACATTTCATAAATGCATCACAATATCCATGCAATAATATATCACTGAAAAAGTGTACTTGATACCCTTGATAGCCACAGGTTATCACATGTATCACACAATCCATGATCCGTCATGGGCTCATGGCTTGAAAGACCAAAAATTAAGATTATTTGATATTAGACATTGAAAGTTCGACATTATGCAGTATTAATTTTGTATACAGCAATTGCTTTTTTGCAATCCTCTTGAACTACAAGTTATGTAATATAAAAAAAACCACTTATTATCTATGTATTTAGATTCTAGGTGATACCTTTAAATTTTTAAAATAGAAAAGCATAACATAATTATAAACTAGAAATCAATTTTCTTTATTTCTCTTAAAATAATTAAAATATTTGATTAGGAGAAGGAAAAAAATAGAAGTACCGAGGCGCCTAGTAAGTTCTAGTCTTCAGGACGAATAAGAATTTGATTAAGATTATAAAAGTAAATGAATAAAGTTGCCTAGAGTAAATCAAATATGTACTCCCTCCATCCCAAAATAATGTGAACATTTTCCTTATTTGTTTTTTCCCCACATTATTTTTGAACACTTTCATATTTGGCATGGCCCCACTATTATTATATTAGTTTTCTAACACCCCTTTCCCCCACACTCTATATCTAATCAATAAAAAAATACCCAACTTTCTCTCTACTTCAATTAAAAAATAGCCACATCAACTTTTTAATAAAATACCATTTGATAATCATAGTACAACTTATCACCTTAAACGTGTCCCAACAAGTGTTCGGATCTTTATGGGGTAAAGGGAATACTAAATAGGGATGTTCATGAGAAGTCGTCAGAATCAAAGTGCTTAAATAAGAACCGCAAAAGTCAAACACACATGAGAAGAGCCCGATATGTAAATAAGAACGATGAGAAGACATCCGGGAACTAGATGGATGAACAATGGCTATAGCAGTGACCATATACAAGTGACGAACTGCATTTAACTCTCTAAGCAAGCCCCTCAAGTAACCCAATTGATTTCCAAAAGAAAAGTCGAAAAATGATCGTTTTGCGAAGTTGTAGTCTCAATTTAATAACATTCCTTAAGAAGATGAGAATCAAAGTTGACCCAATAAACTACACAAAACCAAATCAAACTTAACCACTAAACCAAAAGCTTGTGCATATGATTACATAGAAAATAAAACTGTCAATTTGCATTCAAGAGATATGTACCTTCCAGCACCAATTTCACCTTCCAGGACATAAAGTTTCTCACACATAGCTGTCAGAAGATAATCAAGCCATCGAGTCAATGAACAGGATTGCTGACTTGTGCAACTTCATTATAGAAAAATCCAAGAAATTAAACAAATGCCTTTGGAGTTGGACTGACAAAAGAGGATGACTACCAGAAAGAACAGGGCGTGCTCTAGCAATTGCATTAGTCTTCCCTGAAGAAATAATCTGGATAATAAAAAAGAAGGCATAATTAGGAATCTACGGGAACTATGATTTGAATTAAGATGAGATTGTAACTCGACAAAGGAGATCCGAACGAGATACGAACCACAATTTTCCCATCCAAATTTTCAGAAGTTCCCCTACAGATATGAGCATCAACCACTACATTTATCCCATATTCCTCTGCAAAATCATAGAATAAGTCAACTACCAGATATAGAAGGCTAAGCCGCATTTAATGTAGCAAATGATCAGAGTCAGACCATAGAGTTTGCAAGTCATAAATACACAATGTAATAGAAATATCATACCACGCAAATCCTATAATTTTCTTGAGATTGTTGATGTAATCCTCATCAGCTTGAGTGTACTCTTAGGTTGGACATATGTAGTATGTATGCAAGGGGATTGAGTAGATTGTGAGGTATGTGCGAATAGATGTTGATTGATTAGTAATACGAGATTGGTGTTTGTTCCAGTACTTGTTACGGATGGCTTTTCTACATACATTTTGCATGGGCATTGCTATTACTGCATTGTGGGCCCTAAGGGTTTGATTGGATGTTTGTATGTTTGTATTTTCCATTGCTAAGTCAAGCTAGTCTCTCGACTCGCGAAATTTAGCTCAATCAGAGTGAAGTGAGTCTCGGGGGAGCAGTTTATGTGTTCACTATAAGCAATTAGAACTGAACATAACTTAAATCGTTCTTCACTTGCTAGGGAAAGAGATTTGGACTATAACAAACATTTGAAACTATCAACAAACTTCGAAACCTCCACACCTTCGCCAACTCTAATTGCCTCTGTTATCTCGTACCCAAGATCAAAGACTTCAACAAAACAACTACTTGCTCCATATGTAATTATTTATCTCATACCTAAGATCAAAGATCCGACCAACTACTTTCTTCGTGTGTGATTAGTTCCAAATATTATATATGTTGGCTTCCCTGAAATTAGTCATTTGGATGTTTCTTTTATACTTCCTCTGTTTTCTAATACTTCCTTGAAATCTAAGGTATAACAAGGGTTCCAAAGTGAGGTATGGAAGGATGATTGAAGTAGAAACAAGAATAGGGAATGGAATGGGTTCCACACCCAAGGAAGGGACGAGGACGCATACTTGTGTAGATTCCAAGCTGAAACAAGATGAACGTTTTTCTCGTGCAAATCCATGAGCTTTCTCTTCTCCCTATTTTTTTCTATATTCTTAGTTTGTTTTTACTACTCATATACATCCTCTTAACATAGTATAATTGATATGTTTGTCATATATTTTAGATATGTGAATTTTGCTTGAGTCGAAATTTAGTTTATCATTCTTAAAATTTTGTTTTAGCTTTAAGTTTTTAATTTTAAGCATGATACGTGCACAATATCATTGTAAACTACTCCCTCGGTTTTTTTTAGATGTAACAAATTGACTTTGGGCACTATTCATCCAATACACTTTGACCACTAATTGTTATTTATACATAAGAAAAAATATAGTCATGTGGGATCTTGTTTGATTCGTCACGGTATACACTTTCCAAATATATATTTTTTATAATTTTTACTTTTATACAATTAGAGATATTATCGGTCAAAGTTCCGCCTCGGCAAATGTGAAAAGTCCAATGTTACATCTAAAAAAAACGGAGGGAGTACTAAATAAGTTGTTAATATAACGAAATTTGATTTAGTTTAAATTAATTACATGGAGTAGCATATTTTATTTCTATGTTACTCGAACTTGGGTACCCATGTTAGACATGCGCACGTGTCTAAGTGTCCGACTTATTTATTATATGAGACATTTCCATGATTTGGCCCAAAATGTATTGTCAAAGTATCAATACCCATGTCGGGATTCGTGGACCCAACACGGGTACTAGAGGTAAAATGAAGAAATTGAGTACCAAAGGGTTTATCTTATGGTAAATGATTATAATCCGAGGTAGGGTATAATTTGATCTAGTCTAGTGTGAATTATTATGGTTCATAAGGTCTCAAAGCTAATACTTCCAATTTCAATCTGCAAGTTTCAAAGATACTCATACTGGTTAGGTTGGTTTAGAATAGATTTTAAGGTAAGATGGAGAAGAACCTAATAGGATGATTGTGTAGATACCATATTTAAAATTTTGGTCTAATAAAGTGGGTGTGATTACATAATTAAAAGTTCCATTATCTAGTACCTTTGATATATATAGATGCTTGTCTCCCATTAGATTATAATTAATACTAATCTTATGGAACTTCATTTAGAACCACCCGAATTCACGTATATAAGTGAGAAGTTTTATTCTACATTGTTGTATTCTTTTGTCAATATTAAATTTGTAAATAATATAATAAGTTCAACTTGAAATTATTTTTTTCTATTCTACTTGCATGATCGACTCTTATTTACCCTATAATTTACTACATTTAATATTTATCTTGGTAATTAGTTTTAATTTGTAGTGGTAAAGACACGCTATTAGCTTGTCATTTTTTTGCTCATCATAGCATTCATTAATTATGATAATATGTCAAATAGCTGTGGGTTTGTTGGCCAAATTATTCAAAGTATTCAAGAGGCTTTGCGATAGAATGCGTTGACGACCAATCACAAAGAACAAGGATCACAATGCATCCACAAATATATTATGAGAGCCTCTTGTTGTAACAGGAATTGCAGTGAGATCATTGATTTACCTGTAAGACGCTTTTCAAGCTTCTGAACTTCAGAAGACAATATGACTGTACGAAGAACTACTACTACATTTTTCTTCAAACCTGAAATTATAGAGTATAGACATAAGAAAGTATTTAACATTGACCAAAAAGTTATGTATTGCAACAAGTTTAAAGAGTCTCACCTTCCAAAATGCCCTCTCGGCCAAAGATGATGTCATCTATTTGTACTGGATGAGAAATCAGGAGGATTATAGCTGCAACGCCTGCAATCAAAAACAAGACAAGATATCATTTCTCACAAGTGCTCTGAGATACTGAAAGACAAGGTATATTCAGTGAGATGATCATATAATAATACTTCAGAGTTCAGACTAGTTTTAATTCTGTGAGTTCATTTAAACTCTTAAAGAAAATATTATCTATGGTCCAACCTATCAAAGCATCATTTTTTTAAAAACAATAAAATAAGATGAAATTATTCCAACAGCAAAAGAAGTATACAAAAAGAGGGACCAGAAGTTCACCAATAATCAATGCAAAAGAAAAGAACTCCAATGTAGCAATACATTAGATTGGAAAATTAGCAAATAAACCCCCATGAGCATGAGTCCAAAGAGGAAGTTAAACACATGACTCACTCCCATAATGTAACAAAAGACGACTCCGGAGTCCCGACTACTAATCGTGAGGGTGCCTCCAAATATCTTTCAAGAAAAGTTATCACCATCTCCCACCCAAAAGAAAGAAATACCAGATGCCATATAACTAGAAGAAAAGCAGAACATTCAACTCCTTCCAGAAACAACTTACCAAAGAGCAGAAGATGTCAAAAGTCTTCACATCATCATTAAGTTTATATAGGATCTCAAAATCTAATGCTCCAAATAGGGAAGATCTAATTTAGGTACCCAAGAAAAGATCTAATTTGAATGTTACTCAGCCCATCAATTAGTAACCACACAAATATCAATGCAGGACAAGAACCAGGCTCCCTTTTGGACAAACAACATCTAACTTAAGGACTGGTTTTAGAGCCTGTTTCCAGTGAACAACAATCTGGAAACCTAATCTAGAGCTGATTCATCTTGGTTCTGCATTAGATACCACCGCAAATAGACTTAGAAAATGAGCATTCCAATTTCCAAGGACAATCTCTAGTTCTCTACACCACAAGCCATAAGGTGGACTTCTGACATTCCTTCTCAGTTCTCACCAACATCACAGGTCACTCAAAATGCTCCAAACTTGATAAGATACAAAAAATCACCTTCCTAATCCATTTAGGGGCCGTTTGGTTGACATGAGGGTAAAGGAATGGAATCAAGAAAGGGGTAGAGGGGGAAAGGAAAGCAAAACCCTTAGATTAAGGGTCCGTTCTGTTCAACTTATTTTAACTTATATAAGATTTTATAAGATCATATAAGATAAGATAAGATAAGATAAGATAAGATAAGATAAGATAAGATAAGATCAGATAAGATAAGATAAGATAAAATAAGATAAGATGAATAGAACAGACTTATAAAAACCTACATAATTAAAATATATATAATTGATATCTCATTATATATCATATGATTTTATAATTCAATTATAATAACATTGGCTCATACACGTAGAAATGAAACATTGATCACGACTCACGAGCATAGACACATTTTTTTCCCTTTAATATAACTAGTAAAAATAATGCCATATATTTTGCCATTATATATAATATGGAGTATATGTTTATGGGTAAAATGTAACATAATATGAGCAAGATAAACATGTAACATATTATCGTCGTTGATAGCACCAATAGTAATTTAAAACAAGTATTTCATTTTTCATAATATAGTTCTTATAAATTGATAGATGTTTTTTTGTTAGTAACTTGGTCAATAGTTCTTTCCAAAAAAAAAAAAAAAAAAAAAAAAACTTGGTCAATAGTTGTTAGAGTCATGGGGTGTAGTCCTTGTTTTTAGTATTCTTTGTATTCCATTGTTGTTATAAATTTTGGCCGACAATAGTGACAAATGTATCTTTGCATCAAGTGATCAAAACACCAGAGAGGCAGAGATAGTTACAGCCTAGTTTTTTTCTCTTTTACTCTTGCGTTATCATCTCTTCATATCTCTCTATTAACATCAACAAACCTCAAGCAAAAAGAAGCGTACTTTCAAGGTTTGACAAAAATTCCTGGTCAATTAATTTATCAGTTTTTTCATTTCTCCTTTTGTTATTTTTGCTTAGTTTGCTTGCTGCATTTGTAAACATAACTATACTGGATGAATGATGTTGATGATATTAGATGAGAAATGATGAATGTCTCGTTGGTATTTATTAAAGTTGATGATCTTAAATGCAAAATGATGAATGCTCTGGAAGATATATATGCTATTAATATTTTAAAAAGTTTTATTTTTTTATATTTTGAAATCACGAATCACACTCTCCAAAGAATTCTTAAACATTTGTTCGTACAATGTGGGTGATGATTGTATATTTGATGTTTGATGTAATTTTAAGTACTTTGATGGACCTTTAAATATAGGATGTACTTTTGCTATTGAAATTATTTGTTAGTCAAACTAATGAACTTCTTAATCTTATTTGTTTCATATTAATATGATTTATTATTTATTAGTCAAACCATAATGGCTACTAAGCAAAAGAGTTTTTGGACCGACAAAGCTATTGAAGCATTTTTGGACTTACTTAAGGAGCACAAAAAAGGAAGAGGTGGCAAGTATCCTTGGGACATAATTCTATCACGCTTGAATGCACACACTTCGAGCAACTTTGATAAGAAACAAGCTGTAAACTTTTATAGTGATATTAGAGAGAAATTTAAAGCATGGGACGAGTTGAAAAAGTGGACTGGACTTGGTTGGGATGAAGAGACCGGTTGCCCTGTGATTGACACACGCGATGAGAAATGGAAAGCGTTTGTGCAGGTATATAATTAGTGGCTTGTACTAATTTTGTTTACATATATAATGTTATGATTTAAAATGGATTTTTTGTTGGCAGAAGTATAAGAACAAACCTGCCTCATTTGTGAAGAGGCCACTCATTTTTGAAAAAAAGTGTTATGATGTCTTTGGTGGCACTATGGCATGTGGCAACAAGTCTTGGGCTCCTGGTGCAATAGGATCAAGTCTTTTTGAAAAAAAGAAACAACATGTAATGGATGTTGAGATGAAACAAAAATACCTCTAGTATTCATATTGAGATGAAGTTACTTTCTAGCTACTACTCAAAAATAGTTTTGTTTTATAAATCTAAACTTATCAAAATTGAAATGGTAATGAAATATTAAGATTGTATGTATATAGAATATCATATTTATATAATTTTGATCAATTAATAATACCTTATGTTAGGTTCAGTCTTAAATATAATGCAAAGTTATAAACAGATGCATAAAATAAGTTAAACACGCATATTAAATTTTATAAATTAAATTATATATATATATATAAGTATCATTTATATAATAATTTCCATCAAGTTCTAATAAGAAACAATAAGATCTTATAAGATCTTATAAGATAAGATAAGATAAGATAAGATAAGATAAGATAAGATAAGATCAGATAAGATAAGATCAGATAAGATAAGATAAGATAAGATAAGACAAAATAAGTTGAACAGAACAGACCCTAAAAATGTTGTTTGGTTGAATTTTTTTATTTCTCTTTCTTCCTCTTTTTACATCCTTCCACCACCATCCTCCTTTCTTGTGTCTCGCCGGAGCCCCGCCGGAACTCCACGCCCGGTACCCCCGGTGAGCCGCCGAGCTTGCGCCTCCTCCCCCATCCCCTTCCCACCGTCTTTGTCGGCCCTCCCCCCCCCCTCCCCCGCAAAGATCGCGCCAGATCCCCCCTCGCCCTCTCCTCCTCCCCTTCCCACCGCGTCGTGCGATCTCCCCCTCACCTTCCGGATCCACCGCTGTCGTTTGGTTTCGCGAGGGGTGGATTTATGGGTGGATTTATGGGTTTCGCGGGGGGTGAATTTTCGGGGTGAATGTGCGGTGGTGGTGCGGTGGTGAGTGCGGTGGTGAGTGCGATGGTGCGGGTGGGTGGGTGCGGTGGTGCGGTGGTGAGTGCGATGGTGCAGGCGGTGGGTGCGGTGGTGCAGAGTGGGGTGAGGGTGGTAGTGGTGGGCCGGTGGAGGGGTTGTTGAGGATATTGGGTGGTCAAAGCAAATGGTCAAGGGTTTCCAAAACCCCCATTTCTAAGTGGAGGGGGGGTGGGGAATCAAGTTAGAGGGATTTAGGGTAATGGAGGGGAAAAAGGGAGAAACAAAACCCCCCAACCAAACAACTTTTAAGGGAATGGAATCAATCTACTCCCTTTCCCTTTCTTGTAACCCCTCAACCAAACAACCCCTTAGTATAAAAGAGGTTATACACTGCAATATATTGTTGACCATAGGTAAAACTAATCCTCTTTTTATAAGAAAAAAGGGGATATGATTAAAGTTTATTGAAATATAAATGAAAACTTCATTATGACAATAAACATGTAGCAACCCCTACCCTATACACACATTTGCTTAAAAGAACTTAAGAGGAGGGAGGAAAGGAGGAGGGGAGAGAGAGGCAACATGTAGGTAAACTCTAATCAACAAAGGCATAATAAGAATTTGAGAAGGAGGCTGTGAAAATTAAAGGTAAATAGCTAGTATCTAGAGCTTTACCTCTAGTAGCCTCCACGGCATTGGCACATCTGGTTCCTCCGAACTTTCTTGAAAATTCAACCATCAAGGGCCTATCAAGCTGGATGAGAAATGGACGAGAACAAATGACTAAACCAAGTACAATTAATGCTCCTACGAACTCTTTTTTGTCGAAAATGAAATCAAATAAATACTTCATTCTAGATTCAGTCATCACATTCCTTGTTTGAGCTACATTATTACAATGGCATTCATTCTTCCTAAGTGAATATATATTATGAGCCACATTTATAATCATATCACTCAACTTAACCCTAAACTATATTTTGAGAAGATAGGAGAAGTAAAAGGCAAGATTATTCCTTTGGAAATAAGGTTGCATCTTTACACATTTTATTTTATTCCTTTTTATCCGAGAGAACATTTTATAATACTGATTGGAAACAATAATGTATATCTCCCCTAGGACAGAGTTGAGGGCTCCAGGGATGCTATGAATTTTAAGCAAGGTCACCATCTTGGCAATTTAAGCTATAATTCCAATCTTCGATTATCACTAATTCAGGCAGGTATTAAGCAGAGCAACATATAGATCTTCCTAGGAACCCGTATTGGAAGATATCTCTAACGGGCAGAAACATGCTTTCTTCACTTATGGAGGTCGTATACTCTTATTCTGTTTAATTGAAGGTATAGAAATAAGGACAATGATGATTGATGGATTATAGAATTTCAGAAAAGTCTTGATGTTGACTAACATGGGTAGTCAATAAGTACTACTAGTTCGCATATCTATATGACATAGTAATGGGACATATCCTATACTTCGCATATCTATATGACTCATTAATGCCCAGGCCCCAGAAGCAAGGGATTAGAGTGCCAAAAATATCACAATTTCATCATGTTTCATGAATAGACCAGTGTTACCAACCAATAATCTCGAAGATACAGCCTTGCAACAGAGTATCCTTGCGTCACTCCATAATATCTCTTGTAACACAATGAACATACACATATACTCATAGATTATAATCTTCAAGATGTGCCAAAAACAACCAAAACTATTTTCTAAACATGACAATATTATTCAGGATCCTGTTCTTTTATCACTTCATAGTTGGAATATTTAGGGCTTATCTCATGAAATACAAACATCAAGCGATAAATGACCATCTTAGGCCCCAAAATCCTAGTCACATACCATGGAACCATTGCTAGTTTTCCATACATTTTATTAATTAGCACAAGCATCAAGTTCCAGCACTTCAATTACAGTATATTTCTGAAAACCATACAATACTACTAGTGACAGAAAACAAGAATTACATCAACAATATAAAATATTTTTTATGGAACATTTTGCAGTTAAAATGGAGCTTGTTCACATAAAGCCTTGAGCAGTCTACAACTAAAACGGAGTGAAAGACAAGCGATACTGTGGAATAAAGACTATTTTCACATTTCACTCCCAATATCAAGAACCAGAACATTTAAGTTGCAAGCAAAAACCAAAAAAAAAATCTCCTACGACCTATCCGGTATCACTGCCATCCCTTTTCCAGTTATTGTTAAGTTTCTAAAAGTCATATGATTAGGTTGCATAATAAACTTAAGATTAGTCATTCTTATACCCATTATGTTTAATTTTAAAATTTGACACCAGACAACTAGACACGAAATAGAAAATGATAGCGAACAGACCCTTAGCAATTAACAGCCCATCTCTTTTCCTACATAATATAGCATTCCCATGATTCCAATACTTATAGTAACTAGCAAAAATGATCAAATACACAGATTTACTCCAAAACCATTTGGTGGTCCAAAACATAAAATCGATTAAGTTAAACTGAACCTGAGAATCAAAAACTTGAACAGCATAGCCAGATCGAACAAGTGAAGCCGCCAATTCCAAACTCATATCATCAAATCCCACAAAACCCACAACATTTGTTGGAGATGCCATTTTTGTGTTTAACTTTGAGTGTTTGACTCTGCTGAGTGTAGCACAAGACAAAATTAAAGCTCAGCAATCTAGAAACAAATCCAAATATATACATAATTGCAATAATTATTGTTTTGATTTAGATTATAAAGTGGCAAAAGTTTCATATACAATTCAAAGTGATACTAATATAAGCAATTCTCAGTACAAAAAGTGTCATCGTTATAAAGTCAAGCTTTAACAATAAGGGCCCAAAAATTTACCAGGAATACAAGAAAAAGAAGCACGACCCACAACTGGGTATATGATGAAAAATGTAAAGTTCTGAACTTTATACTATGAATTACTCCAAATTTTGGATTTATAAAGTACCCAGAAACAAGAATGGAAAAGGCAAAGAAAGGGTTTTTGCTTTGGGATAATCAGCGGGAAGATCACAAATTCATAAGTAGAGGAGTGAAAGTCAAAGCAAGGTGAGACTTTTTTTCCCAAATGAAAGTGAGATTTACGATGATGATGATGATGATGATGATGATCTGATGTTGAGAACTGACACTTGCAACTCGCAACTTAAGGCGCCTGATTTGCAAAACGGACAATAGTTAGATTAATTAAACACTTTTTTCACCAGTACCGCTGTAGTATATTAAAACTAGGGGTGTTCAAAAGTACCCTACCCGCTTGACCCGGCCCGTTGACCCGGTAACCTGCTTAAGAAAAACCGGGTAATTTAATGATTTTTTTTATTACTCGGGTCGGGTACCCGACCCGGAAAAGGATGCGGGTATCCGGGTCGGTCATGGTCCGGGTTTTGGGATAACCGGGTACCCGAGTACCCGTTAGCATAAAACAAAGTTATGAAATCTAGAAGCAATATGCAATCTTTTATGTTACTGGTTACTGTACCAATTTTGCTCATTTATGTCATGTCACTGTAGAGCAATTTCATGCTGTAGTGTGTGTGTTTTACTATTTTCTTTGGTCAGTTGGTGTAATATATATGATTTAACTTAATCTGAATTTTCTTTCACACATAATTTATTTCATTTATTCAACCTCTCCAATAACCACCAAGTAAACATTGAAATCTGTTCCAAAACCAAGTACCTAATACCACCATACTTGCAGTAATTTTTCTCCCTGAGTTTGCCGAAGTGTTTACGTTGGCGGCGGCTTTGGTGAGTTGGGCCTTGTCAACCTTCTCCTCTCAATCTTCAATCTCTTTTTTCAACTGATTTTGCTGCATCTGACATCAATTTCTACTTTTGCCATTATTAATTAGCAATTACTTTTTTCATAGTTTTACTACATATTAAGAGGGAAAGGTTGATACTCTCCACCAAGTTACCAGACATCAATTTTCCAGATTCAACTCCATCTTCTATGTAACGTGCATGCTTTTTCTGTTAGTTGCTAGATGTTTTATATTTGGACATTTACCTCACAGTTGGCAGTAAATTTTATGTAAATTAATTCCGGCAAACTCAAATCGGGTACCCGACGACCCGACCCGGTATAACCGGGTACCCGGTTGGCGTGTACCCGAATTTTTCGGGTCGGGTCATGGGCCGCTTCTTCAATTACCCGCATATTCGGGTACCCGAAAAACCGGGTACCCGGTTATGAACACCCCTAATTAAAACTCATAGGGTACCCCTGTTAGGGGTGTAAGTTATTTGGTTAAAAACCGAAAACCAAACCGAATTAGAAATTTGGTTTGGTTTTTTTTTAGAAATTGGTTTGGTTTGGACTAAAAAAAAATCGATTTTTCGGTTTGGTTCGGTTTTGATTTTGGAAAACCGAAAAAACCAAAAAAATCGAAATATACAAATAGACCATATAGATATAGGAGTTAATATTCAGTTGGTTTGAATCTATTGTTCAGATTATCCTTTTCATTCACATCAAACTTCAATTTGGGTTTATGCGCTGTTTTTTGGAAATGACGAAAGAATGTTGTTGATACAGTATATTCTTTTAAACTATTTGAGGGAGGATCATTGTCACTCCACACCACATGTATTTTATCAGTTCCATGACATGAAGCATAATGAGCAACAGACTGCTTTAAAAGATAACCATAAACATGTATTAGATGTTGGGAATTTTATGTTGTTGGTGACATGCATGCTGCCATTTTCAAGTGGTATTTTGTATGTTGTAACTTGGCAAACATAAGTCTTGGGGTTATTTTTATAGAAAAGTTTGGTTTCATCTTGGTTTGGTTTAATTTCGGTTTGGTTTGGTTTGGTTTGGTTTGGTTTGGATTTTGAAATATTTAAAAAATTCGGTTTGGTTTGGTTTGGTTTTTGGTTTCGGATTTTGGTTTGGTTTGGTTTGGATTGAGTCGAATTCCGGTTTGGATTTGGATTGGAAAATTTCAAAACCGAATTTATTTCGGTGTGGTTTGGTTTTGACCTAAAACCAAACCAAAAACCGAACTTACACCCCTAACCCCTGTTGTTTTAGAAATGCACCAGGTAACCTTACTATTTCAATAAAATGCATGAAATGCCCTTAATGACTAACCGTGTCAAGTTTCCGTTAGTCATTAACCCTAATTAACCCTCTAACCCTTAATTAACCCCTCTAACCCTTAACCCTAACCCCAAAACTCTAACCCTAACCCCAAAATTCTAACCCTAACCCCCCAAACACCTAACCACCCATCTTAAACCCTAACCACCCAACCACCACAGTCCCCCCCGCCCTCCCCCACGAGCACCCCCACCCGCCGCCACACCCACCCCTTCCCCCACCTCCCGCACCCGCGCCCGCAGCCCACCCCCTTCCCCCACCTCCCGCACCCCCTCCCTCCGCGCCCAGCAACCCCTCCCGCACCCCCCCTCCCGCACCCCCTCCACCCCACGCCCACCCTTTCTACCAAAGATAATATGTGGAGTTGGGTCTTCGGACCAACATAAGCATAATTCGTGGAGTTGGGTGTTGGTCCAACGAAGCATAATCCATGGAGTGGGAGTTGAGCGCCGGCCCAACGGAATCGGGCCTATGTGTGAGCATATCGGAACGCGGCGGGGTTGCGGGGAGAAAGGGGAGTTGCGGAGGAGGGCTGCGGCTGGGACTCGCGAGTGGGCTACGGGGGGGTGGGGAGGGGTGGGGCTGCGGGGTGGGGGATGGGCAGAGGGGCGGGGAGTTGTGGTGGTTGGGTGGTTAGGGTTAGTGTTTAGGGTGGGGGTTAGGGGGTTAGGGGGTTAGGGTTAGAGGGGTAAATTAGGGTTAGAAGGGTTAATTAGGGTTAATGACTAACGGAATCATGACGCCGTTAGTCATTAAGGGCATTTCATGCATTTTGATGAAATAAAAAGGTTATCTGGTGCATTTTTCAAACAATAGGGGTACCCCATGAATTTTGAAATACCACAGGGGTACCCGGTGAAAAACCATTAATTAAAACTACTCCTTCCGTGTTCTTTTTTTTTACACAAGAATTTAGGCAATGTTAATTTCAAAATTTTTAAAGGATTCTTTTTTATCCATTCAATCTCTATTATATATGGGAACTACTGACATTTTGGTATCCACCCTCTCCACCCAAAATACCTCTAATAACCAAATAAAATTACTAATTGCATTCTCTCTTTTACTTGAATGACGATTAAATTTAAAGGGAAAAAAAGGATCCCTATAACTTACATATGCACCAGTAAAAACAAAAAAATAGAACAATATTACTTGAATGGCGATTAAATTAAAAACTTCCACAATACACACGAAGTCACGCATGCATCGCGTGCAAAAGATACTAGCATAAGATAATGGGAAAAGGTGAAAAAAGAGTATTTTTTGGTGAAAAAAGAGAAAAACAAGTATTACCTTTTGGTAGGGATTTCTAGAGAGAGAGGCTCTGCCTTCTCTCTAGAAATTCCTCTTCAAAAGAAAACCATTAAAATTCCCCCAAATCAATTTCTTTAGAAATTGAAAACCTAGCCTCCCTTTTCTTCTTCTCTTCCTAGATCTAGCCATTGTTATGGCTTAGTTCTTTTCATTTTAGTCAAATATCTCTTGTCCTCAGTCGGATTTTTTTTCTCTAGGCCTTGTCTAGCTTTCGCGATGTTTCTTCGTTGCGATGTTTGTTCGTGAGGTTTGCTGGCTTCCAGTTCGGGCTTCTTGGCTCGAGCTCCGTTTGTTCTCGCGGTGGGTCGTGGTTCGTTTCGCGATGGGTCGCGCTCGTCGGCATCGAGTGAGGGCTTGTTGCTGAGCTGCTGGCTTCCGGTTTTGGGCTTCGGGCTAAGGTCTTCGGGCTTCGGGCTAAGGTCTTCGGGCTTCGGGTTCGGGCTTCGGGCTAAGGATTCCTCTCCTCATTTCCTTCCCTTAGTCGTTTGATTGTCAGTAAGTCGGGTTTGTGTCATTGGAAGTAGAGGGTGCCAATTCAGTGGAGTATGTTTTTCCCCCCGTGTCGGGTTCAAGAAGGCGTCTTCGGTTGTGCCTGGGGTGAAGGCTCTTTTGCCGCGGCGGAGCTTCCACTGGTGTTATTTTGTACTCCTTTATCTTCTTTCTGGTTACTTGTTATTTGTAACTTGTAACATCCTCCGGGATGTTTTAGGTGGTGTTTCATTGTAGAGACACCTCCTAGTTTTCTCTCCTGATCAAAAAAAAAAAAAAAAAAAGTATTACCTTTTGGTGGGCCATATACCCTAAATAAGGAAAGTTTAAATAATGTAGCAATTAAAAAGAAACAATCATTTAAGGAAAAATGTAGCAATTAAAAAAACGGAAGGAGTAGTATTTTTGGCACGTGATGCGAGAAAATTCTATTGTGCTCCTAGGAGCACAGTGCATATGGTGCACCCAGTAAATTTTCGATAAGCAAATGTTCTATTTCAACAAATTTTCGTTTAAAGCTTATTTTTTAGCAAAAAGTATGTTCTATTCTCCGTGAAAATATGTTCTATATTTGTTGAGTAAATGTTCTATTCAAGTAATTGTTCGTTTTTAAGCCTAATTTTCAATGAAAATATGTTATGTTCTCAATGAGAAAATGTTCTATTTAAGTCTTATATTTAGAACTTTTTAGTCCTAATTCAGTACATATTACATTTATATGATTGAACATTAGTTTCCGTAAGTGAATTCTTGTAATATTACACTTCAACAATAAAATGTTCGTTTTCGTATATGTTCTATTTTGTATTGTACGAGCACAGTTCTCATTGTGCTCCTAGGAGCACAATGCGCGGATTACGCCTAAACCTCCGAAAAACATGTCGGGGAGTAGTGCGCCAAGCGCATTATGTTGCGCCTGACGCATCACTCCTGCGCCAGATGCACCTCTATGTGCCGCGCGCAGCAAAGCTGTGTGGCACGCAGTGAGTGCATCACATGCTTTTCGTCGATTTAGTCGTCGTGGTGGTCGATCCTATGTTTGGTCCGTCTGCATTCACGTAAAAACATGGTCATTCTAGGGGGTCTCACCTAATTAAAAAAAAAAACCAGTCTTTTCATGCAAGGTCGCGTCTGTCCTAAAAAAACATGCATCTAGAAAAATGGTCATGGTAGAGTTAGAATCATCATGCATGCCTACCTTCTCCCTGCTACCCAACTAGTCTTCCCTATCAATTCTACCCAATCATATTCAACCAATTTCAAAACTTATATCTTTCAAAATCAATCCTACACTATATGTCTATTCTACGTTTTTCAAAAAGAATTTACTAATCATCATCATACAAGACATCTACAAAACTATTTTCAAAATTAATCCATCATCTTTTCCTAACAAAAGATTAAAACAAGGGGTTCCTTTCAAAAACGAATTTCGAAAATTCTAAGCCCAATCTAAACACCTTCATTCAATACAATCCAATCAATCCAATCCATGTGCATTCTTTTTTAGGCCCATATGCATTAGAGTCCATTTTGCATTCGTCCTAGGCCCGCTAAATTTGAGTCCATGCATTCATATTAGGCCCACTAGCATTAGAGTTGATCTTAGACCCCATGTAAGTCTAGTTCATGTCCAAATCTTGGCCCATTTGCATCTTTATGTGAAATTTAGTCCAAGTCTATTCCTAGTCCATTCCAATTTAAGTTTAATTCTAATCCAATTCAATCCTAGGTTCTATTTAAGCCCAAATCATTTCCTAGGTCTAGTTTGCATTTTTATGTAAACCCTAGTCAAGTTTTCGGACTATAAAAGTTAAGTCTTAGGACTATAAAAATTCCCTAGGTCTAGTTTGCCTTTCTATGTAAATCCTAGTTAAGTCTTCGGACTATAAAAGTTCCTTCCCTAGTTCTAGTTTGCATTTGTATGTGACCCTAGTTAAGTCTTCGGACTATAAAAGTTCCCTAGATCTAGTTTGCATTCCTATGTAAACCCTAATTAAGTGTTCGGACTATAAAAGTTCATTCCCTTGGGTGTGGTTTGCATCTCTATGTAAACCCTAGTTAAGTCTACGGACTATAAAAGTTCCCTAGGTCTAGTTTGCATTTCTATGTAAACCCTAGTTAAGTCTCCGGACTATAAAAGTTCCCTAGGTTTAGTTTGCATTTTATCTAAACCCTAGTTAAGTCTTCGGACTATAAAAGTTCATTCCCTGGGTCTAGTTTGCATCTCCATGTGAACCCTAGTCAAGTCTTTGGACTATAAAAGCTAATCCTAGGTCTAGTTTGCATCTCCATGTAAGCCCTAGTCAAGTCCTCGGACTATAAAAGATCAATTCCTACCCTTTGGCTTAGCCTGCTTGCTCTCTTGTAAGTTCAAAATCTAGTCCAGTTTGCTTGCATAGTCCTGTCCAGTCCAGTCCATATCTGCATATGCAAATAGTTAGGCCCATGTCAATATCATGGTCAAGCCCATACTAGTCCAAACCCCATAATCATTTCTAATCCTCCATTCCAAATGCATTTCCATTTCCATTTCCCATTTTCCATTTCCATTTCCCATTTCCTACTTCTCCATTCTTCATTTCCATTTCTCATTTTGAAATTCATTTCTTAAAATTTACGAGGTCCACCCGATTCTGTTTATGATGACCGGTCGAGAGATTACAACTTAAGAGCGCCTAATGAAGGAACAAATGTGAGTCTATTCTATGGCTCATCAAGTGCACTATCACCACCCTGACTTCATTTAGAGTCATGAAGATTACTTTTGACCGCCTTCACAATAGAGGTGCGATCACTTCCATAGGTTCTACCGCCTCCACATTAGAGGCGCAATCACTTCCATAGGGTCTACTATGAATCCTGCACCTAAAAGAAAATTCAAAAGGTGCAACCTACATTTCTACAGCGAGTTCCAACGGAATAATTCCACCTAACATCTAGTGTCGAATACCATCAAGTACGCTGCGAAACATGGTCGATGACAGCAGACTTATTCTAATACTTCCTACGATGAGAATCAGCATCACTAGCAACCCTTTTTTTTGGTAGTGCATCAACAATTCAAAAGAGCATAGTCTTTTATTTCTTGTTACCTAGGATGAGTCAGAGAGTCCTTACCCTAAGCCATTTTCTGTCCTTTCCCAACGAGTTTTTGTCACTATAGGACTTCATCAATTACAACCTTTCCATTTTCATTTCATTTTATCTTTTATTTTTGTTTTCATTGGTCTTTCACCATCATATATGCTTCGAATTCGATGATGAAACCCAAATCAGATTATCACCTAATGATCTTGACTAATTAAAAAAATGAAAATAAAAAAATAAAAATAAAAATGGACATACTTTGGATTACGAGTTATTCCCCTCTTCCCTCCATCATTCATAAACCATCATCTCCATTAGCCAAATAACCCTTCAAAATCAAAGCTCGACATATATCCTTCAAGCCTTCCAATACCCATAACCAAAAATTTATGTGCAAGCTCACTACATAAAAAAAATCAATGCCAAGCAAAAAAAAAAGAAAAAAGAAGTGAATAAATTCAAAGTGCGAAAAAAAAGCAAAAGCAAAAGAAAACGCACAGGCAAAAAGCAAAAAATACAAAAAGAAAAAGCCAAAGGCAAAGAAAGAAAAGTCAAGCTAGGGGGCTTGCACACAAGTTCTACCCTTCATTCTAAAATCCCTTCGATCAACCAAAGTCTTAACCTATAATCCAAATCCATGATCAATATCTTAGCCAATCCAATTAAACTTTTATCATTTAAACCTCAAACCTTTCAACCTTTCATCAACCCCAACTCTTTTTTCAAGGTATGTCCAAACCCGCTAGGTTGAAAACTCGAAAGGGCGGCCTAGGCAAAAGTTAGGGCACAACAAAAAAAAATTAATCAGATCCCGAACTACGAATGGTCTGATTCCGCAAGGATACGTAGGAATCCTCATCTCGAGGTCCGACCGCTTAAATAAATAAAATTAATCAAGGTCTAATGATTTGACTTTTTAGAATTTAGGAGAACATCTTTCTAGATCCTGACATAGACTCGAGTCTGGACCTAGCTTCGTTAATGCCTTTCCCACCTACATTTATTTAAGTCATAAATTTAACCTTTTTATTTTTCAATCCTAAGCTCTCCTTTTCCCTTAGGGACTCTCCAATAATTCCATGGGTTCTGGCGATATCTGACTTTGCCTGTGTCAACTCTCCAAAGAAGAATCCCCAGCAAAGAACTCTGAACGTTCAAGACAGATCAACTACATTTCAATCAAGGCTCATAGTGCCTAATTCGAGACAAGCTCACCCAAAGTGGGGGCTTCCTATATATGTGGTGGTTCCTCCAAATCAAATCAAACTCCCGAAGAGTTGTAATCTGCGGACCTCGTTTACGGACCCCGATTCTTTACTAAAAACTGTTTTCGAAAATCATTCTATCTACATCTGATCATTCTATCTCTCTAAATATCCAGATTTCCTAGCCTTGCAAAACCCTGAACTTGCATTACATTTCATACATCCTAGTCTTGCATAACCCTGACCTTGCATGACGTGTCATCTTCCTTACCTTTGCATAACCTTAATCCTTGCATAGCGTCTCATGCATCCTTAGAGAGTCTAAGTTTGCATTATTTGCATCATTATGTGCTTTATGTGAGTTGTTTGCACCTATCTGCTAACATCTTTCTCTGCAGGTAATCAGATTACTTGTAGTTATTGTCCTGCAGACTAACTTTGTTTTGCAGATATCGACGTATATAGATCAGTTCTAAACTGCAGAGCGTTTAGAATTGTTCTCCGTCCCAACACCGTATACTTTGACTATTGGTTTCCTGAACCTCAGTCAAAGTGGGGGCTTCTGCAGACAAATAATCGTGTCTCCCCATTTAAGGGCCCAATGTTGAAATATACCGCGGTATTAATTGGTCCGACCCAAGGGCAGAGCAGTCCGAAGAGCTAAAACTATTTTAAAAGTGTTAAAGCGTATTTTAATGATTCAAAGTCGTATTTCAATCCCAACTCTTTGAAAATCCCGTTTAATTATTCACTGACAATTAATTATTTTATTCAAATAAAATAAGTATTTTCAAAGATATTTTTATAATTAAAATCGGATTTTATCCCGTAAAATCATATTTCCGAAGTTAAAAGATAAAATAAAATCTTTAAAGCGCATTTTCTAAAAAAGTTGTCAAAACGTGTCAAAAGCAAGACGGTGCGCTTAGCGACACAGTAGTGCGCCAAGTGCACATTCCTGCCATCTAGACCTGTGTGTTACACATAGTTGTGCGCCGAGCGCACTCCTCTGTCCGATGCACAGGCTGTCAATTTTATCTTTTTTAAAGCGTGTGCCACGTGGGCACTGATGATTGGTCATGCCGCGTCAGGCGCACCAATGTGCACCTGACACGTGTGATTGTGACTCACACAGCCACCTACGCCTGATGCAGCTGGCACGTGAAGCGCAAATTCCTTTTCCCTATAAATAGGCTTCGATTTTCCGGATCAAGGATGGTTTTTCCACACTTAACACTCGACTTTTACATTACGAATACCTTACGAATTCTCTCTACAAAACTCATACCTTTCAAATATACCTTTCAAACACAAACACATTCAAATCTACATACTTTCAGACACACATATACGTTCAGATCTTCAGGCTTCACGATTGCTCGTCCCGAAGGTTGTCAATCTCTCAGACCCAAGACACGGTATTATCCTGAGGGTCCTTGAATCAATTTATTATTTTTATATTACTAACGATTTCCTTCATAATGTAGATCTTTAATATAAAAATTGCACTTTTGTATATTAAAAATTGCACTTTTGTATATTGTAACCTTTTATTCCTTTTTTCTATTTATTTTCATATATTATTGCATGCTTGCCTGATTGTTCTATGCATGATTTTTATCACCCACATGTTATTATTGCTAATCAAGACCTAAGGAACTGGTACAACTAAATCAGATAATATGGACAACCTGCTAGGTACCTTGTTATTTTGATTGATTAATAACATATCACTACAAAAATAGTCTTTTATGTGTTTCCGGCACCAACCTAGACTAAAATATTTTTAGGGTGCATATAAATATTATTTGGTTGTTCTATTGCATAAAAATTGACATGAATCGATATTTAGTAGAGGCCAACAATGGGCGAATGTGGTTCATTATGATCGTGTTCGTACCCTCACCCCCGAACTCAATTTTTGGTTCATTGACCATCTATGGAGTCAGGCCGGGGAAATCTACTTTGGATAAGTCCCTAATTTGTCCCTACGGTTTCCCAATATCCAATTAGGTTTATGAGTCTTTCTTTAAAGACTTGTTGGCGACTTCAAAATATTTTTCAATAAAACCTTAACAATGGGGTAGTCAAATACGCGCTCACACAGCGTAGGCGAAATAAAAACACGCCTACAGTATGAAATACTCTCTCTCTCTCTCTAAATTTAGGCCTTCTCGGTTGCTTAGAAGGAGGAAGGAATGGAGGATAGGGAAGATTAGAGGACATTAATGCTTAAAATCAAAGCAACTTCGTACAAGGTGTTCACTAATCACAAGAGCTTAAAATACATCAGCGTGATCTTAATCTGAGGCAGAGGAGATGGTTAGAGCTCATTAAAGATTACGACTTGAAGTTGGACTATTACGAGGGTAAGGCTAATGTGGTAGCTGGTGCTCTGAGTTGTAAAAGCAACCACTATTTTAATGCTGCCATGATCTTGCCTAGAGACTTGTTTGATGAGCTCCCAAAGTTGTTGGATATTGAGGTTGTATCCCAAGGTTCAATTACCTTTATGTTAGGGTTCATGAGTGCTAATCCTGAGTTGTTTTAAGTGTTGACAAGTAAGAAGAGGGATGATGTTAGGCTCGAAAAAATCCACAAAGCAAAAGAGCAGGGTCGAGCTGAAAACTTTGGGGTTGGTGCTGATAGTGGTATGAAGTTCATGGGGAATTAGTGTGTACCTAATGTTGGAGATCTTGAGTGGAATATTTTGGAGGAGGCTCATAATTCTCTTTACTCAGTTCATGCGGGTGGTAACAAAATGTATAAAGATCTTAAGGTGAATTTTTGGTGGCCTGGTATGAAGAAAGAAATAGTTGAGTTTATCACATAGGTGTTCGAGTGTCATAAGGTTAAGATTCAGCATTAGAGGCCGGGGTTTGTTACAGCCTTTACCTATTCCTGCATGGAAGTTTGATTCAATCTCGATGAACTTTGTCATGGGTCTTTCGAGAATTTCTAGTGGGAAGAATGCAGTTTGGATGATCATCGATCATCGATCGTCTTACCAAGGTGGCTCACTTTATTGCTATGAAGAATACTTGATCTATAGAGGAGTTAGCCGATGGTTTGTGCATGAGATTGTTCGGCTCCATGGGGTTCCTAAGTATATTGTGTCCGATCGTGATCCAAGATTCCTATCTCAAATCTGGATTACATTACAAGAGGCTTTTAGGTCGCAGTTGAATTTGGGTGTTATGGCCTATGTTATAATTAACCTTATACCCAAACACAGATGAACAGGGAATGTTCGAATAATTATTGAGTTGGATATTTTAAATTTTGATAAATGATTATAGAGTGAATATTAGCCATCAATAATTACTGAACCATCAAAGTTATAATTTTCCATCCTATTTTGGAAATATTATATTGAATGGGTAATTGAGGTTATCTTTGTATGCAAATGGAATCCATGTTGTGAACCTACATTTCTGGTGTTCATATGAGTCCTCGAATGACATTTGGTTATTTTTTTCAATTATTGTTATTATTTGAGGATGATGACTAGTGAGGGGGTGTAGCCACCAAATTCTGAACCCATGTTATGAATAATGATCAAAAAGAAAATTTTGAAAAGCGAGAAATTCGATGATTTTATAAGAGTAAAGACGATACCTTCGATGTAGGTGATTGATCATAATAAAGATTAAATGATGAATACTCAATAGCAAAAGCTAATAGGACAAACGACGGAAAACCACCACGCAACAGGAAGCTCACGCTCCACTAAAGTGTGCACGCTCCGTTTTGGCCGGCGATTTCTGGTTTTGTTCCGAAGATTCGAAAGCAAATGTTTGGGTCTAGGGGGAACGCTCTTTAGGTTTTTTTTTGCCTTAATCGTACAATTCTAACCTTTAAGCCATGAATTTTTGTTTATACGTGGATTTCGGAAGCATCATCGACATTTATGATAACTAATTTTGTTAAACGACATGTTTTTTTTATCGTAAATCCATGCTCATTTTTGTTAATATGTTGAGTATGCGTTAAATGTTTTAAGTTTAATTATTAGAAAAATGAGAAGAAAAAAATTAAGTCATGCCTAATTGCTGAAAAGATTAGTTATCTTCCTCAAAACTAGTATAAATCAGTTTTCTTATGGATCAAGTTATCATCCACCAATCACGTTCGTTTATCCATCGGATAATAGTATAAAGAATAAGAATGAAATACAAAATAAGATTATATTCTTCATCCAACCAGTCACATCCTTTTTTATCCATAAAATAGAGAATAAAAATAAATAATAAGAATATATTCCTTAACCACCAATTACATCATTTTATCCATGAAATAAAGAATAAAGCTTAAGTTAAGGAATAAGAATAAGAATCAAAAATTAGATTTTGTAAGTTGATTAGACAAGCTCAAGATTCTGTTTCTTTAAGCCAACAGCCTTGGTGCGCGCAGCGCATGCACGATGCGTCTAGCGCATCAGTTGTGCGTACTACACATCACGCTGCGCACCGCGCAATGGTGCTCATTCAGCATCCATGCAGTTTTTGACGAATATTTTTCCAAATTGGCAATATCTAAGGTACGATGTAGGGGGAATTAAATGATGAAAATCAGATTTTTTTTTCCCCTTAATGATAAAGCAAAAGAAACTCAAAGGTGAATAAGAATATTTGAATTTCCCATGAATGCGCGTTGTAAGAGAATAAGGTGATGTAAGATGGAATAAAATCATACTTTTTTTGTCAGAAAATCTGATTTTCTTTCCATTCTCAAACCCTAATTCATCCCCATGCTCCACTATAAATACCCCTCAAAAGAATTCATTAGGAGAGGACGAAAAGGAGAGCATTCAAAATAAAGGAAGACATTAGGAGAAAGAAAGAAGGAAAAAGGCATTGAAAAATAAATAAGTTGAGTGGAAAAGAGTGAGTTAAAGAGTACTTAGAAGAACAAACTCAAAGTAGCTAAGTAAGTAGGAGCAAGTTCATTAAAACAAAAAAAGGGTTCTAAGTTAGTAGTTAAACAAACTTAGAAAACCACTTATAAAAGTTAGGAAAAAAAAAGAAACTTTTGCAAAGGAGTTTCATTATTGATCATCTTGTAAGCTAAGGTAAATTCTTGTTCTCTTTATTTCCTTAATTACTTTCTTAATCGCCTACTAACTTCTTTCTTTGTTTCTTCTCCTCATGTTTTCAAAACTTTGAAGTGTTTTGGGTATGTGAAAATCCAATGGTTTCCCAACCTAGAAATCATCATACCTAGATAGTCAACTCTATTGGGGAGACTCTTAGGAATCATGTGATTAGAACTAAGAAAATGTGTTTTTTCTTAATTAAGTTGTTGTTAATCACTAACAAATTATTTTTCATAAAGTTTCAACTAGAATTGTGCATAAACATCTCCATAAAAACAAGAAGCGATACTGTAATAATTATGTGATCAATTTTGATTTCGGATTAAGTTTTGTAATTCGTCTATACTATGTAGGTAGTTCATATAAGATGTAATATTTTTCCTGCCAATTCATGATGTTAGTAGAAGATGGGCTTTGGAATTACTAAAAAAACGATTTTTCTATAATTAATAAAAATTCATATGAAATCGTTGGTCTAAACTAATTTCGTCAAGTACCCTGTTGGCTTGTTCGTTGTATATATCTCAAAATAAAATCATTTGGCCAAAACTAAAACAAGCAAAAATGTAGTAGCCATCTTTCCAACCACATAAAAATCATTGTCATGTGAATTTTGTACGATTTTGCATGATGTTTACAAAAATTTCAAAGACAATAAATAAATTCCATAACAGCACTGAATTTTTCTTCGGTCAAGAAATAAAATGAAAAAGGATTTTAACAATGTCTAATTGTCATGAAATTTTCCATTCTAGTCCTCCATTGTGTCTGGAATGCTCATGCAAAATCTCAAGAAAAACTCAATTCATTAAGATGAGTTTTAAGCAAAAAGTTTAATTAATATAATGTTTTGTTTGATTTTGCTATGAAAATCATAATAATTCGAGTTAGCACTGAAAACCTGCCAAATTTTGACACAACACAAAAAGCTTGTAGATTTGTCCATAAGTGTATCATGCGTGCAAATTTCATGCTTTAAAAAAGTTATTGATAGTGACTAGGCTAATTTCATAAAAAAAAAAAATTATTCAGACGAAAAAGATAACTACAAATCATTGGGTTTATATAAGTTTGAAGTTTCTCTTAAAATGATTCATCTTCATCACCTAATTGAAAAAATCAAAGAGTTTAATTAATCTCTAATTTTTTAAAAGTTCATATAATAAACTTTAATTTCAAAGCCCTTCCAAGAAGATGATGAAGATTAAGGAGCATCATGGTAAAGATCAAGATTGAAGATTTGTATAGATCATAGATTTGTACATGTTGTATCTTTTTTGTAAATATATAGTTATAGAACACTCAATTAATGAAAGTAAAAATATATCGAGATATGTATGCATGATTTTCATAAATAATTTCACAAGTTATTGCTTTTGAATAAAAATAAGAAAGCAATGTCAGAAATATTGCATGTTGGGCCTATATCATATGTATGTGAATAAATGACTCAATCTCAATTAGAAGAGAAAATTACAAATCTAGCTAAGTTAAATTGTATGATGATCTATCTTACAAAAATTATTGTTCTCCGTAATCTTCAAATGGATCCACTATATATTTTAGCAAAATTAGATAAGTAATTATAATCTCCTAATTGATTTTAGGCCATTTCACGTGTCGCACTTTAAATGGTCAAATTCTGCTAAGCTATAAACTCCATTTCAAATTGATCATTCAACCTCAAAATGAATTAATAATCTTGAAAGATGATTATTAACCTTTCCATTAAGAATAATTCTTATCAATCCAATAGTCTTCAATTAGGAAGCAAATCTCTCATTTTTAAGACCTCTTTCAAAAGCCAAATTGGTATCACTAATTGGAGTGATTACCTTACCCTTCCTTTGGTATCACTAATTGGAGTGATTACCACAAAACTATTTGGCATCACTAATTGGAGTGATTACCTCAACCTTAAGTGATATCACTAATTGGAGTGATCACTTCTTTTTAAATAGATTTGTATAACTCTATAGGTGAGTTGTTCGTGTCTATTTTCCTTTGTTTTTGTAGGCGTGTTTTTATTTCGCCTACGCGGTGTGAGCGCGTATTAGATTTGACTACCCCTTTGTTAAGGTTTTATTGAAAATTGTTTTGTATTGAAAGAAGTCGCCAACAATTCTTTTTAGGAAGAATCATAAACCTAATTGGATATAGGAAAATCATAGGGACAAATTATCCAATGTAGATTTCCCCGTCATGACTCCATATATGGCCAAAGTGAACCAACGATTGAGTTCGGGGGTGAGGGTACGAATATAGTCTTAATGAACCACATTCGCCCAAAGTTGGCCTCTACTAAATATCGATTCATTACAGATTTTATGCCAAAAAATAATCATATAATATTTTATACACCCTAAAAATATTTAGTCTAAATTGGTTCAGGAAACACATAAAAAGACTAATTTTTAGTGACAAGTTATTATGCAATCAATATTACAAGGAACCTAACAGGTTGTCCAAATTAATCTGATTAATATTAGAACATTTATTTAGGTCTTTGATTAGCAAAAAATAACATGTGGGTGATAAAACATTAAAACAGGACAATCATATAATATGAACAGAGTGATCTGGCAAGCATATAATAATGTATGAAAATGAATAAAAATAAGAAAAGAAAATATTGCAGGAAGTTAGTATAATATACAATACTTACAATCGTATGAATTTGTTAACAATCTACATCATGAATAGAACGTTAGTAACTTCGAGAAAATAATAAAAATAAATATAGAAAATAAAGTTTGTTAATTTAGTTGACCCTCAAAAATTATACCACCGTTCGGGGTCGTTGATTTGTACGGATCTTGGAAAATTGAATTGAACAAGTCTTATATAAATGATTTGTGTTTTGTTTCGTAATATGGTGCGTGGGTGCAGGGTATGTTTTGATTTGTATGAGTTTGTGAAGTATGGTGATGATGATGTAATGATTTAGTAACAGGTGTATTAGGCGAAGGATGCAGGTGAATTATGGATTAGGCGTAGGTAGTATAGGCATGAATGAGATTTAGTTATCAGGTTGTGATGTTATTGTGTTGTGTTTATGCGCGACGGTGTTGTGTCGAGAGGTGAGAGCTGTGCGAATTCTTTGTGAGTTTTTTTTGTTAGCCGAGTGATTTGTGGGGATTATATAGTGTAGGTAGGTAGTTGAGATGCAATAGGTTTCCGAAAGTTAATAGGTCTCTAAAAGATTTTTATCAAATAGTTAGATAAAGATTTTAAAAAAGAGTTTGTAAGAGATATTTAAAATCACTTTGGAAAAAGATTATTTTTATTGGAAAAGATTTTAGAAAATAGTTAGACAAAAGATATTTAAAACAATTTGGTAAAAGATTATTTTTATAAAAGATATTTTTATTAATAAAACTAATCAATGTAATTAATTAATTCTATTAATTAAATTAGGCTAGAAAAGGGGTTTCATAAAATTGGCTTTCATAAAACTATTTTTAAAAGGTTTTCGAAGATGGGCCTTTAAAAAGTTATTTTAAAACGTTTTATGAAGTGGGTTTAGTAAAACTAGTTATAAAAAAGGTTTTCGGAAATGGATTAATAAAAATGGGTTAGAAAATAGTCTTGGGCTTAGTCTTGGGCTTAAAATATTTTAATTTAGACTCGTTCTTTATTCTTTCCTTGATCCGGACCAATTGGAGCAGGGTATTGGTCATCATAGGGTACTAAATGGGGTGACACGATTATATGTCTACAGAATCCCCCACTTTGACTGATGTTCAGGGAACCAATAGTCAAAGTATACGGTGTCGGGACGGAGAACGATTCTAAACGCTTTGCAGTTTAGAACTGATCTATATACGTCGGTCTCTGCAAAATAAAGTTAGTATGCAGGACAATAACTACAAGCAATCTGATTACCTGCAGAGAAAGATGTCAGCAGATAGGTACAAACAACTCACATAAGCACACAGTGATGCAATAATGCAAACTTAGAGTCTCTAAGGATGCATGAGACGCTATGCAAGGATTAAGGTTATGCAAAGCTAAGGGATGACACGTCATGCATGGTCAGGCTTATGCAGGACTAGAATGTATGTAATGCAATGCAAGGTCAGGGTTTTGCAAAGCTAGGATGCAAGGTCAGGATTTTGCAAGGCTAGAAGATGTATAGAATGATAGAATGATCAGAATGATTAGAAATAGATTGAATGATTTTCGAAAATCGTCTTTAGTAAACAATCGGGGTTCGTAAACGAGGTCCGCTGATTACAACTCTTTGGGAGTTTGATTTGAATCGGAGGAACCACCACACGTAGGAAGCCCCCACTTTGGGTGAGCTTGCCGTGAATTAGGCATGAGCCTTAATCGAAATGTACTTAATCTGATATCGAAATGTAGTTGATCAGATATTGAAAGTTTTCACTGGGGATTGTACTGGGGATTCTTCTTTGGTATAGGCAAAGTCAGTATCGCCAGAAACCATGGAATTGTCGGAGAGTCCTTCGGGGAAAAGGAGAGCTTGGATTGAAAAATAAAAAGGTTGAAATTTGTGACTCAAATAAATGTTGGCGGGAAAAGGTTTTAACGAGGCTAGGTTCAGACTCGAGTCTATGTCGGGATCTAGAAAGAGATTATGCTCCTAAATTCTAGAAAGTCAAATCATTAGACCATGACTAATTTTTATTCTATTGAAGCGGTCGGACCTCGAGATGAGGATTCCTACGTATCCTTGCGGAATCAGACCATTCGTAGTTCTGGATCTGATGTCTTTTTTTTATTATATTTTTTTTTGTTCCCTAACTTTTGCCTAGGCCGCCCTTTCTGGTTTTCAACCTAGCGGGCTTGGACATACCTTGAAAAAGGAGTTAGGCTTAATGACAGGTTGAAGGGTTTAAGGCTTAAGACTCAGATGAAAGTTTAATTGATTGGGCTAAGATAAGGATTATGGATTTGGATTATATGGGCTAAGGTTTAATGGATTGAAGGGATTGAATGAGGGGTAGAACTTGTGTGCAAGCCCCCTAGCTTGACTTTTCATTTCTTTGCCCTTGGCTTTTTCTTTTTGCCTTGTGCGTTTTCTTTTGCTTTCTTCATTTTTTCGCACTTTGAATTTTTTTTTGTTACTATTTTGTTTTTGCCTGGCATTGATTTTTTTTTGTATCTAGTAAGGCTTGCACACAAGTTTGGTGTAGGGTAGTGGAAGGCTTGAAGGTTATTTGTGGAGTTTTGGTTAATGGAGGGATTGTTTGGGTTAATGGAGATGATGGTTTAAAGGATTTTTGTTTTGGCTAGCATAGAGATGGCTTATGAAAGTTAATGGAAGGGATAGGGGAATAACTCCCGATCCAAGGTATGTCCACTTTTTTATTTTTCTCTTTGTTTATTTCAGATCTCTTATTATTATCGTTAGTCAAGTTCATTAGGTGATTCGAGTTTCATCATTGAATTAGAAGCATAGATAAAAATAAGGGATATTATCTCAGATAACCCTGACTTATAGGCCTTTTTCCAATATAACTCTAACTTTGGCAGGCCTGTCTCCGATAACCCTGAACTTGATTTTTGTTATTAAACTGGACGGAATTAGACACGGCGTAAACTAGACCCTAACTTAGTTTGACTTTTGCTAAGAAAAAAAATAATTTCTCTTCTTCACCTCTTTCTCTTTCTTGTTCTTCATCTCTTCTCAAGCATTCATCAATGGTTTCCACCACTTTCTCTCTCATCAACTAAAACACTCAAATCATTTCACTACCCTCGGCCCCATCCCTCCAACCGGAACTCCAGTCAGCTCCGAACAGCCTCGGCCCATCCCTCCCTGAAATCACCACCGCCAATCCTTCACCTGCGTATTCAACCATTGTACCCCAATAAATTTCGATGTTGGAGGTTTCAGATCTGAAACCTTGCCCTATCCTTGACGCAAATCGCAAATCTTCATGGGTCAATCAAAAGTTGATTCACAAAGACAACATGAGATCCCCCATTTTTAACATCAAAAACCTCTTTTATCTTTCGCTAATTTTCTCTCTCCTCTCATAGCTGTCGAATTTTCTTGGGCTGTTGAATTTTCTTGCTGTCGAATTTCTACTGGGTCATGTCATAACTAATTTTCTGGCTGCTGAATTATCAAGCATTGATCCGAAAGTTTTGATGGCAAAATCTCGTTGAATATTGATGACTCGTGTTACGTTAATCTGAATTTTCTAATGTTGCTATACAATGTACCTGGTGAAGATCTTGATTAGAAATATCAATTGTTAAGTCTGCCACATTCTCAAGTCAAGTGGAACAATAGAAAATCTTTCACTAATTTTAATATTCCTACTGTCATTTGAAGCTTTCACAGTGGAAAAGATCAGAATTTGGGGTTTTCTTGGTCCTGCAATAAATTTTTTAATTTTGTTTTATATTTTTTTTATCTGTGACATAATGGGAAGATATAATTATTTCTAATTTAATATGGCTATCTTCAGCACTGGATTTGTTGTTAATTTACAAGAATTTAGCTGAATTTACAAGAAGTTGCTGCAAGTGGGATGAAGAACAAAAGAGAAAGGATGAAGAAGACAATTTGTTTTTTTTTCTTCGCAAAAGTCAAACCAAGTTAGGGTCTAGTTAACGCCGTGTTTAATTCCGTCCAATTTGATGACAAAAATCAAGTTCAGGGTTATTGGAGACAAGCCTGCCAAAGTCAGGGTTATATTGGAAAAAGGTCTATAAGTCAGGGTTATCTGAGATAATATCCCTAAAAATAATGGAAGGCCAATGAAAATGAAAATGAAAATGCAATTATTTTATTAATCAGAAATAAATAGAACAAGGCTTATTAGAAATAAAAACCTAAGTGACATAGACTCGACTAGAAAGGAAATAAAGGAGCTAGGGGAGGGATTCTCCGACTCAACCTAGAAAACCAACGCTAAATGACTAAGCCCCCTGCATTATTTAGGCATTTCCCAAGGGGTTGCCACTATTACTGACTTTTGATGCAGGAGGAATTGGCAATCTACCTCTTCAACCATATCCTGCAGATGATGCTTCAAAGTCCAGCATTGTGATGTCAGATGCCCATTCCCTTGATGATACTTGCAGTAGGAATTGGGGTTCCACCTACCGGATCTCTTCTCCAGAGGAGGGTCTGGAGTAGGGCCAAGAGGCTGAAGTGCTCCTTTTGCATGAAGCCTAGTGAAGGCTTCTTCTAGAGACATGCCCAAAGGAGTGAATGTCCTTTGAGGTCCTTGATAGCCTTTCTTGTCAGTAGCTATGGCATTGACCTCATTGCTTTTGGAGCTAGAAGGGCCATTGTTACTCTTCTTGAAAGAGTTGTTGTTGTTGGAACCCTTATTCTTATTGGCCTGTACCTCCTCTTCAATCAGCAGGCCTACCTTATAGAGCTTCGTGA